>JABASH010004257.1:0-14458 GCA_019776445.1 Tomocerus maximus | reverse complement strand
TATTCAAGGGTACTCAAGAGTATCCTAGGGTATTCAAGGGTATCCTAGGGTATTCAAGGATATCCTAGGGTATTCAATGGTATCCTAGGTTATTCAAGGGTATCAGGGTATTGTAAGATATCGTTTTACATTTATTATACCCAACCTATGGCATTTTTTCTTTTTGCAAGAAATACCTTCCTGTGATGTACACCTCTAAGGTGTCCATTGACATCATTACAGTGTATCTAGGTTGTATAGTGCTACATGCATGCTTACCGATAAATGAGTACGAAGAGCATAAATGTATATGTAACACATTTAAGAGAGATCTGTCTTTGTTTATATTACGTCTTCTTTATGATTGATTTAGGTTTTATCCTTGGGTAAACAATTGATTGCTAGGTACAATGTCCAATAACGACCAACTATGTCTATGTCATCCTTTAAATAAATAAAATTTATCTCCATGTAGTCTTATTAGAATGTAGGATGTAGTAGAATCACCCTTATGGACAATATGCTAAAGTGGAATTTAATATTCTACATCAATTTGCATAATAATACAAACATTTTAGAATATTGTATATTTCACTTCACCACACCCTTTCTTGGAAAACTTCTGGGAACATTACTTTACACATATTTACAATGGTAAAGCGAAATGATGATTTCATAACCTGACTGATTGTGTACCCAACATCATTGTATCAGTAATTCTATCTGGATAGGTAAGTTTTATTTCCTGCTAAGCATATTGGAATTGCTTCCTATGCATAAAATATGCATACAAAGAGAGGATTTGACTTTTAGAAACTGTGTCATGCAAATACTTGTTTTAGTAAACTATTAGAGTGAAGGGGCATCTGCCAAATGCTTTTCATCGTAATACTAATCCATTACTAATCCTTAACTAAATAGAGACGAATTCACGAGTTTATTTCTGCACGTTTTATACGTTTTGTGCTGAAGAAGGCTGTTAAGGTACTACTCTAAAGAAACAGATACATTCAGCATACAATCGGATGATTTATTTATCACATATCTATTAGTGGCACAACGGACGTCAATTTTAGCTGTTACATAATGCATAGCCCTGTTTTGCATATATAATCAGATCTCTATAGTATATGCGAATACTACAGTCTTGCACAACTCCAAGCACCTAAATTGCAGCTAAAATTTTATTAACGTGCGGCAATACAAACATGTTGAACATAAGTACATATGGAAGTTAACAAGTACTTACACACTATATAAGTAGAATAAAGTGGAAGAATACTATAGGTATCTGTGTTATCTTCGCCTACGTTACGCCGTAAAAGCAGATAACGATAATGGTTATGTATTTTAGGACTAGTATGATTGTAAAGTAATCATAAAGAAGCCGGAGAGATGGGTAATCACACGTATTTTCAGTGCAAATACATTTAATCGTAAACTGCTTATTCTTGGTAAGCGCATTAGGTTCAGAGAGCAAAAACGGACAGGTGTTTAAATATGTTAGTTACTATTGAAATACATTAACAAAACTTAATGTTAATTTTTTTGGAGTATTACATGGTATTACCAAAGGTAATTGTGAAGAGATGGTACGTGGTAAAAGAACAGAAGACAATTTTTTGTTTTTCATTTGCATATTTAATCTTGTGATCATTACCTTGATTCCCGTCTCTTATGCCTACTACTTCGAGAGTCCTTGCAGAAGCACAAGTAATTGCAACCCGACTAACCATACGAACTTTATATGCTGGAATGCCATTTGTGTCTGCGATTTAAGCCATAAACTTGTGTATGACCACAGCAAAAACTATTGTTTACGACCTCCTGGAGGAAAATGTAAATCTGACGAGGACTGTGTCCAAAACGCCCATTGTGATAATAAAACTGAATTGTGTGTCTGTTCTTCGCCAGATTTTGAAGAAACAACAAGTGCTGAGTGCAAGGCAAAGTACAAGTGTCAATGCAATGATACTGTTCTGTGTAATGAAACTAAATTTCTTCAATGCACTAGTGGGAAATGTTATTGTGCCGATGGGCACAACATGTATTATGACAGAAAAAAAGATAAGTGTGTAGCAGAGTTGGGTCAGAAATGTGAATTAATAGCTTGGATGGACATTCAAATGGAATGCGAATCCAATGCAGAATGTATTGTGAACAAGGACAGTAAAGACAAGTTTTACGGATTGTGTCGTTGCAAGGAAAATTATTTCGCTCCTTTCGATACTTGTGAGAGGGTCGTTGGAAGTCCTTGTAATGAGACAAATGAATCTTCTTGCCAAGATGGATTACTTCTTAAATGCCATCGAGGTCAATGTCAGTGTGTAGATGACGCAGTTTTTGATTCAAAATATAATCAATGCCGCCTACAGATTGGAGCAACGTGTCACCCATCTCTGGGAAACTGTATTACAAATGCTAAATGTACATTGCTCAGTGAAAATGTGTTCAAAAGAAAAGCCACATGTGAATGTGATGATGGATATGCAGAAACATCGAGAGGCAGTTGTAAAGCTACTTATGATAATTACTGTCTAGATAATAATGACTGTTTTGGGGAAGGAAGCCTGCTCAGATGTTCCGACGGAATCTGCAGATGCCAACTGGGACAACAATACGATAAGCAAAGCAAATCTTGTGTTAGCACAATCGGAGGACCTTGTAACTCTCATCTGAATCATCTCAATGTGGAAAAAGTGCATTGTGTTCAAAACGCTCTTTGCATTCCAGACCAGAATGACTTGGGCAGGTGTTTGTGTCAACATCCTTTCGTTATGCTGAATAACTCATCATGTGCTCCGGGACAAGGTGCGCCATGCAATACCTCTCCAGATTGTTCTGCACAACCTAGGTTTCACTTGTTCCGGTGAAATATGCTCTTGCAAAAACACGACAATATTTGATTCCGCATCTCAAAAGTGCAAAATAAAATCTGGCGAATATTGCCAACAGAATGACGGACTGAAATGCACCGATAATTCTTCATGTAGCTCCGATGATTTGGACTCAATTCCTGATAAAAAATGTGTTTGTAATAAAGGATTTCATTCAGCACCGGATGGACGATGTTTACTTGGCTATGGACAGCCCTGTCATCAATTCGACGATATCTGTAATCAATATAGAGCCTTTACGTGCATTAATAACACTTGTACCTGTGAATCATCTTTGGTTTTTAATCACAAACTAAATTTATGCCAAATTGTTCCACAGAATCGTCTAAGTAGCCAATCTAATCAAATCCATTCTGTTTCTATACATTTAATCTCGTCTGTTTTGTGTTTACAGATATACATATTATGTATGTACCAAATGTATCTACAGTAAGATATAAAATATTTACAAACCTAAAGAATGAATGTATTTAAGTACCTATTATGTATTTTGTTTGCAAATATATTTTATCTGAACGTAATACATAGGTATATTCCATGCGTGTGATAACCGCGTTAATTTTGTTTGTTTAGTTACTTAAGATTACTGTACCTATGAAAGCTGTCAACTAAAATTGTATAAAATCAGTATTTCTTTCGTGTTGGGCAACACAAGTTTATTTTTATCGCCCACCATAAAGTTAGTAAGGAATTAGTACGCTAAAGCGATAAACTTGATCATTAAATGTATTATCATCTACTTACAATTGAGCTAATCAACCAAATGGAAAATGATGGTCAAAATTTGGAGCATCATGTTTTTAGAGCATAATCCAATGACCATTTTCGTGTCTTGAAATGCTAACTGCGTAATTTTATTATATACCAACTTGCAATAAAAGTTTTTGCTGAAAACGGTCATATTCTTAATAGGTTTGTTTGTGTGGTCAATGTGTACAAAAATAGATTGATGAGACATTGTGTAGTGTCCCATAATGTGCATAAATGCCATATTATAGCGAAATGACACCAAGAAAATTCGAACCATATTATGTATCACGATATGAGTTACTTGTTCACTTGAAGTAAATAATCGTTCAACTATGTAAACCTGTTATCAATAATGTAAATAGTAAACCATTTTGTTATTTCCTCTAATACATGTAAATGTTGATTACGATGATAATAGATGACATTTTCCCTTTTGAAAACAATTAAATTAACACATTTACAGTAGAAGCATTTTACCACATCTTTGTCAATGTCACTGCTCTTTAATATCTGCCGCGTAATGAGTTAGATCATTAATCAAACATAGATCTAATCTAATGCACTGTAATAATTTAATGTTAATGATGTGTAAAAATGATATGCACCGATTGTAGAATGTGTTTTTAATTTGCTTTATGACAGGCCCTGCCATGTTATGTAAAAGAATAGTTTGCAACATTAGAGGGAACGGAATGTTATTTAATTTTTGTATAACTACATCATAGGAATTTTATGTTACTGCACATAGAATACAGATAGTGACAATGACTTAGAGAGAGCAGTAGTGGCTTCGCCAGGTTTGCAGGCCAAGAATTAGCTGGCATAAATTATAACTATGCACTACCAAGTTCATTATGGTAGCCTGCATTTCTTTAATAGTACGGATACTTACTCTATTTTATATCATCTTCATAGCTACATTCACTACAAATCTATTTATACAACTACATGTCTCATTAGTACTTGAATTACATTCTAAACCAACACATAAAATTGTTCAAAGTATCAAATTGCAACCTAATGTACAAACAAGTATATGTAAAATAATAGTATTACCTGAAGTAATAGTATTTCAAAGAACTATCTTTGTACAGTAAATACGAGTAAATTCATACTTGGAGTTGAATGAGTTCTACCATTACAGGACAAACCGTAACTTAATTAACAACAATTATTATACTATAATTAACTAGTACTTGCTCTACTCCCAAGATGATAATAATCTGTTATAAATAAATTGTAATATTAAATACATTACTAAACTATTTACAAAACGCCGCGAGGGATGAAGCAGTCTTTAATTGAGTATCGGTTGTTACTTTGTTACTATTATAGCTTTAGTGTGGTAGAGAGAAAGTGATGTCTCACTTAACGTTATACGACAAGCGTCTGTTATATTTATAAAACTACCAGGACTAGTCGATTGTAATAGCGTAACTAGGATTACAGGTAGATAGCAGATATTTTCTTAATCAGAAATCTACTTCTTCCGGACTGTTTCGCTCATCACGCTCACTTGTAAAGACGTGTTGCCCTTTGCCCTCTTATGGTAACATGGCCATAGTTTGATTTTTTTCAAAAATGCTATTTCAAGAATAATCAATGGTTAATCCATATTCAGAATTTATGAATTTTAAGTTTAATGAACAGAGAAACTTACGTCCTAGCCTTGGATACAATTCGCATAGTTGATCAACGACTTTGCTTTTGCAAGTGAATAGAAGGAAAATTGCAATAGCTTGGAATAAATTGAAGACATCTGGGAAGATTAAGTACCACGGGAGAGTATCATCTTTAGTACGGAGTTTCCAAACGACAATTTCCAACATCCAGACCAAGCCCATGACCACAAACAATTTGGCTAATACCTTAAACCTGCAGGACAGAACAATTACCATAAATATTTATTACACTGAATGTCAGGATTACAGAGAAAGAGAAACAGACATGAATTATTCTTACGATTGCCTATGTTTACTGGAACTGGACCTTAAAGTTGACTTGGTACTTTGTGAGTGTTGATACATGTGGTAAATGGTAATCGTTGCAAATCCTAGATTTATAGCCATCAGCCCAGTCATTGGATAGTACAGATAATAAGCCCTAGCCTCTTCAACTATGTAGCAACTTCGATGGCCGTATAATGGAGCAACCACTTCAACTTCACAGTCGGCATCATTTCTGAAATAGAAACATTATGACTTAACTACATTGTTCTGCAGTATATTATTTGGCATTCTAGCTTTGTGTACCTAATAAGTAAATCCGTGAAACACCAAACAGATTGAAAACTAGCTTACCCCTGAAGTCCATATTTGCTATCCAATATTACTCCAGTGACAACTGGAACTAATGGTAAGCCCCAAGCAAATATAGTGTACAAGATAAAACGTTTCACACCTTTTGATTGACCAACTGTATTTTGGAGTTGTCTAAGGTATACAATTGTATTTATTAGCATGGAATCCTGAAAAGGTTAGGAGAAACACTCGCCATACGTGCATTTAGGTAATTACTAACCGAAAAGTGAGATACAAATCCAAATTGATCATGGTAAGCCAAGTGAATGCGGCAATGGAAAAGAAATGATTGGCAATACCTGTAATGCAAATATGAAAATATTTAAATTAAACGTATAAAGCAAAGCTAATAGTATAATAGTACCTATCACATATCAAATCATTCGTGTCAATAAATCCTAATTATCACAACCCAAAACGATCTACAGGACCGCGATTTTTTTTCATCTCATAAGAGACTGAAACTGTACTGCCTTAAGTAAAACTTGCTTAACCATAGTTATAGTGTGAATATAATACACGTAAGTAACCATATCTGATGTCCTGCTTTTCTACAAAATTATAATTATTATCTCGTTAATCTTTACTATTTCTGATGGCAATATTGCATTATGTTATTACAAAGTAGTATATGTTGCTCTTTTCGTAATGGTTATTGAATCAAATTGGCAATATTCTGAGGATTCTATCTGTTTACTTAGTGGTTTGACGATACTGATGATATCAATGGTTATGTTTTTGTATGACCACGATAAATAAAACTTGTAAAAGTATTACGCATGTATTGGCATGGAAGACAGTGAGGTACCAATAAAATTACACAAATAATAGTGATTACGACTGAAATCTGATTAAAATAAATGGAAATATACTAATAATGCGGATTTCCCCGAACTGAAGTAGCTAATTAAATTATTATCATCCATGGGACTCATCACTAGTCACCACAGACTATAGTACCTTCAATTTATTGAGTGAATAATGCCCTATTGCTTAAAGCTAGTTGTTGCAATAACATTGCGTGTACATTGGGCTCTATGGGCTGGAGTTCCGGTCAGCGAATATTTAATAACGTAGTAATCATGGATAATTTTGCTAATTAAGTATATTGTGGTACATACCTATACCTAAGACGCACGTAATGGGATTACACAAGCATATACTAATCTGTGCAGAAAGCGAGAACAATAAAAACAATTACCGATAAGTCTGCAGCTAACAGAGGCATTATGCTCACTGTTGTACACTCTGGAAACCGTATTTGTGAGACCTTGGCAAAAATAGTGCAACAGCATTGCAAGATTGTGAGAAAAGAGTGTCCATCCGTGAACTGCAAAAATAAAGCCCATCTTCAACAATGACCACTGATTGTGGTAGGTATTTCAAAAGACAATCAATTTACCGTTTTGTTTTTGCCACAGAAGAATGTAGACAATGACTGTCAACAGTAGAAATGGGACTCCAGAGAAAAGCAGAAAGATGTAGAGAACGCCAGTAACATTCTATAACATGACAAATTATTTTAGGTACTATGCATAAGGTTTAGATTATTAAGTTTAGTTACTAGCAATCGATGGCTGTTTAACTTTAGATTTGTTATACCAATTTAGAAACATTGTCTTCAGGAATCGTCATATTTGTTTCTTCAGCCCCTTCTGGGTAACAAGTTATTAAGACTTGGTCATTTCTGCCATGTTGAATAAGTTTTCCATTCTCGGTCCTTTGAATACCGTCTAAACAGAAATCCCCCTCTTTTAATCGGGTCCATTCTCGAGCTTGAAGTTCTTTCAGAATAACACTTCCGTCATGTAAAAGACGAAACCTGTGTTTTCCAGTTACTTTATGTTCATGAACATGAATGAGATATTTTAAATGGGAAACACTAATAAAAAGGCTAGAGAGTGCTATGGTACATAATTTTGTGATAGAGGAAGTATAAATAGAATCTTACCGAACACGATGCTCTATATTTACTCTATTCTCTGATTCTGAGTATGTCTTAAGCGAGTACGTGATATACTGTTTACACTTAGGTACATGCTGTCTATAATGAAGGCGAAGATTTGTTCTTTTCTCTCCGCATATTTGAACATCTTGGCTTTGATACACCAAAGGCTTCCAATATTCAATTCTCGTTGTTAATTGACAACTTGAATCAAGATTCAAAACTTTTTCAAGCGAACAACATTTAGGAATGCAAAGTCTCTTTTTTTCACAGTCTGCTAAGCAAATTGATAGGTCTATGTGTGTCTTGTTCAACCTTAGAGTTTTAAATCAATTTAAGTTTTACAATAACTTTCAGTAAGTTTTAGAATAACTTTCAGTAAGTTTTAGAATAACTTTTAAGAACCCATTGTTAATTGTACTTACTTTTCGATGCAATATTCATTTCTGTTGAAGTACTCCTTTTTTATTTGATCATTATTTATTTTCAAGTAGCCCCTTTTGGTAAACTGTACTTGATTAAAGCTGTCATCTGTGTCTGAGTACTCATTTCCCAACTTCACAGAGATTCTCAAATTTTCTTTTAGAGCATTTTGTTTCTGCGTGACAATTTTGATGCCTCACCAAGCATTTCGTTAGGAGTCTAAACAAAATTTTAAAGGTCTAGACAACAATTCATGCCAAAACTATGGAATTCAGCAGTAAAAGATACTTTTTTGAATGTATACATGGTAAAAGTGTATTACCCGAAAGTTGTAGATTTATTAGTTGTTATTAGATGATTAGGTATGTTGAAATCTTCAACCATAGTTGTAGTATTTGATGACCCATGCGAGCACTGATAGAGTTTGATATACTGTTTATCGAATCTTTCGCTTGCCACAGCATTATTGCTCACACTGAGAGTCAATAGACAAAGGAGGAAAAACTTCATAGCTGAATTCATATCTGAACTTGGAGAAATTATAGAAGCAAGTAGAGCGTAGTCAAAAAATAAATTCTGTCGTAACCTAGAAAAATTGCGTTTTACAGTTTCAGTTGACAAACAATATTTCCGAAGTGTATCAAGGAGAGGAAAAGTTCATTACTATTTTTACTTACTAGTTATCTGTATTAGATTAAGTTATGTCACGGACGGCGACGGCCAACGGTGGCAGCTGCACTTAAGTGAAGGTAAGAATGGGTATGACAGAAAGCAACAGGAGAACCACAGAGACTAAGAAGACTTTACTTTTATACTCGTGCCATTCTCACATTACTTCTGCTCTGCATTACTCATTCGGAGCAGACTCGGAAACAACGTAGAAACACTGCTTGTGTAACACTAATAATGTAGTCTCCGGCTTCTGCCTTGCGGTTTTCATTCAATGTGAATGTGACTGTATAAGAAATAATAATAATCTTCCCAGTAATGTAAAAATACTGTGGTACGTAGGCACTTTCTGTTGTACTAACCAATTACTTATCGTGTAATGCAGTAGTGACTTCGAATCTGATTTTACAGAACGGGTTGTTCTAATTGTACCATGCGATTGTATCATTTTGCTGCCTACGATTCACAGGAAAGGAATATGAAGCCAACTGATACTGCAGATTATCATTTTCACTCTTAGCACATCATATGCAATTTGGAATCATTTCTGGTCTATTTAATTATAGGAACCCCAATTTATTAAGCTTTTAGCTACACAAGATGATATATAGTGAGTCGAAGAGACCAAATGAATCACTATTTTGGATCGTAATGTATTCAGTGCTTCCATTTAGGTTAAAGTGCCATAATTATAGGGTTTCGTAAAATGTCATCCCAAGATATAGGTAGAAAAACCCCAAAATTTCAGAGATATCTGAAAAAGTACAGATATTTTAGCACATTTTAGACAAATAGAACATTTTAATGTATATTTTCTCACATTTTCCCCAATATCTTGGGATTTGGGGATACAATATTTATGGCAGAAACAAAACACTGAGATGAGTCTCTTCTATACCATTAGATACGTACATGAGATCTGATGCGAAAAACAAATAGCAACAACAATAAAGCATGTTTTAAACATCGAAAACAGAAAAAGGCTTTATATCTGTCGTTGATCGCAATGTTTTCACTAGAGCGCTCATCCTAAATTTTCGAAGAGCAAAGGCGCAGTAAACCATTCAAGATGACTCCAGGTAGCTAACGATATGGCGATGTGTCTGTGTCAACAGAAATCTCATTCTGTCTCTCATTACACACTGGGAATCTAATTTTAAGTACTTTAACATAAGTTATTTATTTTGCCATTCCGAGTCAGTAATTGATATTTCTGCTACTTCTATTAGTCATGGAATAACCTCTGGCAGCTTGAACAAAATACCAAATATTCTATGCGGTTTTCCTCATAAATACACACTTGACACCATAACATTCTCGTAGACGTTAGTCGAATATGCACAGTTATCTGTGTATTTCTAGCACTGGCCCGTTAATATGTAAACACCGAAGAATCTAGCGTCAGCAATCCAATTTTCCGAGAAGGTAGCAAAACTTTGGACAGGAAAATTGCTACTTTGCCTTCAATCAAAGGTCGTCAACAAAAATTTGCGTCTTCCCAATTAGAACTATTTTCCTTTGTTCATTGACTAACACGTAAACACTTAGGCTAGAATATATAGACTGCTTTTCATTACAGTGACTACTAATCAAGAAACTGCCATTTTTTATCGAGGATTTAGATTGAAAATCCATACATTGGTTCACCAAAACATTACATTACCCAACACCAGTCATTCCAGAATTCNCATTGGTTCACCAAAACATTACATTACCCAACACCAGTCATTCCAGAATTCAGAGTATGAAAGATGATATAATGCTTTGGTTGCAATAATCTGCACAAAGAACATATAAGAAAAGAAAATAAATATATCTAATACTTGCCCATTTAGGTTTAATTTATATATTTTATTTTGGAAATTGTAATTCCTATTCTTCGACTAAATGTAAGTAAGTGTCATATTATTGGTAGTTCAATATTGTACTACGGCTTTGATTACAACACTACAGATCAGATCAGATTCTTCACGGAGCATCAACTTAACTAGAAGATGCAGAATGTCTGTATTGTACTTTTGATTTTTCTATTCCTGTCATGTCGGTAGCTTCGGTGTCCACCAAACCAATCCTGCAGCATGGAAGTCCTGACTTGAGAATTCCTGCAAGTGTTACACCCATAAAATGAATACAGTCAAATGAAGAAATTACACTTATCCGCATAAACACAATTTCATTGGCATAAATTTACCCCGGAGGCACGGATATTTTTGATAAAGCATGACTGCTATCTCTCTCTTGCAGACAAATATGAAGAAAATAGCCAACGGAGAAAGGAGATTTATGAAATCAAATATTAGCCAAAAAGAATTGTGCTTGCTAACTGCCCAAGACAGCACTTCTGCAATCCACGAAACTCCCATGATGAAGAATAACTTGGCAAATATGATAAACCTACAAAGAACAAAATTAAGCACCAAATCCATTTAGGTTCATTTGGTACTTTTGGTTCAGATTTTTGTTTTGATTTAAAGGGAGTAACATGTAAAATGACTAAAACAGTTAAAAAATATTTGAATTAATTTTGAGTGAATTACGATTGTTTCTGAGTTTTTGAGTTTCCCTTTAGAGCAGATTTTGTGGTTTGCTTGTACTTCCATAAAGAATAGACTGTGGAAGAGAATAGTAGGAAATTGCATCCAAGTAGAAATCCAATTGGCAAATAGAGATAGTACCCTCTACTATCTTCGGACAAGTAACAACTTGATACACCATATTCTGGCCGAATAACCTCTTCCAATTCACTCTCACATTCAAAATATTGGCTGTTCAAAAGATCATTTTTGAAAATCAATTAATGACGGGCATAATTACAATTATTATTATTTGTATAACTGTAAACCAAAATAGAATTGCTTACGACGCAAATAGTTTGGGCTTCAGTGATTCATCTAGTATCAACGATATCACAACTATAATGAATGGCATTCCCAAACCAAACAGTAAATAAAATCCAAATCTTTGAAGTTGCTGAGCTTTTGTTGTGGTTGGTGATAACCGCCTAAGGATAAGAGTTAACAATTCAGTATACGAACCCAATAGATCTTACCTTTAGTGCTAAAAAATCAACTTACTTAAATGTTATGAAAAGATCGAAATTTATTGTGCTCATCCAGCAAAATGTTGATAAGAAGAAGAAATGGGTCATGAAACCTGCAGAAATACATTAAGAAATTATTAAATGACCATTTTGTGTATGACCGAGATCAGTGTGTCTATAAAGTATAAATTTCCAATGAAATAAAACTTGCCAACGAAATGGCAGCGAGGGGAGCCTGAATCACTATTGTCATAATGGATTGAAGTCAAATGAGCTGTGGCAAGGAAGACGAACATCAATAGCATTGAAAGATTGAAACAAAATACAGTCCATCCGTGTATGCTACAATAATTGTTGAATATAATTTTAATAGAAGTGTAATGAATGAATTATTGATGCTTTTCCAATTGTTATTTTACTTATGCTTATCCCACAGCAAAAGATATACAACAGCAGTAGCAGACGAGAATATCGAGCTGAAAATCATCACTGCGGAGAGTATCTTCGGCATTGAGACAGTATTTTCCTAAAACAGTACAAAAAATGATTATTTCCTAGTTCCTATCATGAATTTCAAATTGAACCCACCATTTCTGTAGTAGCACTGTCGTCAGCAGTATCAGAGATGCAAGACATTACAACGTAGTTGTCCGCATCTCCATCAAAGTTGGAAATATTGTTGTTTTGAAACCTATCTAAACAAAATGTCCCCTCTTCAAGTGGTTGCCATTTTTCATGTCCATGATAAACTATAGTTGATCCGTTAGATAGTATTCGCATTAGAGATCCTTTTTCTAATTCCCCTTCTTCGGACAAAGTTGTTTTTCGGTAGAATACATGTAGTGGACACTGTAATTCTTCAAATCTGTAATGAAATTTCTGCCCTTCCTCTTTTTTCCCACATTTTTTAAACTCATCTTTATTGTAAACTGTTGGTGTCCATTTTCGATAGTTTTCATCGGGAAGACTGCAACCGAAAGATGATAAATCAAGGACTTCGCTTAAGGGACAGCACTTTGGGATACAAACATGAGATTCTCCGCAGTTGAATTTGCAGTACTTTATTTCGATCTTTCCTTGGTCCATACTACAAATCAAAAAGCAAGATATTAGTCAACTTACCTACCATAATTAGAAATCTAGCTGTGTTATGCTAAATCGTAATAAACATTTACCTGTACTCATTTATACAATACTCATCTACTGATAAATGCTCATTAGATATCGTTATCTCTCCGAGCTCCGTAAATTTAATGTCATGGGTAGCATTCGAAGCTCTTTCCAATGTACATTTTGGTGTTTTCTCCACCAACCTGCGATGAAATTATTAGATAACTTATAAAAACTTCTTCCTACAAACAGTTATTGTATTGTTAATATAATATTGTTAATAATAGTAAAAAGTATTACGTAAATGTAGTGGATTTAATTTTTCCCTTATCGTAGACAGGCAGCGTTTGAATGCCATTTTTTGGATTCAGGGTTGATCCTTTACACTTATTGATTTTTGAATTTTTGCTTGCTACCAGAAGAATATTTGCTAGTAAAAATAATAGCGAATGAAATATAGTAGCTCTAGTAGGGTACATTTTAATTACTATTCAGTTAAGAAGCTCTAACTAAGTAATTCTCTTTATGCTCGATCAAACGGTAAAGAATTATCTGCTACAAAATCAAGGAATGTTCCGTTTTCTAAAATCATGAGGAAATTTAATACTCAATATCTTTACAAGAATTTCTCTTGTAAAGCATTGAGTCCAAGGCGCTGTGGTTGACATTGGCAAATGAACAAACAGGAAAGTCAAAAGAATTAATAAATCTACCTAAATATCACGTTCCTATTTATTTTGTTAGCATAATAACCTTAAATTGATTCTTTGCTGCTTTAGCCAAATCTTAGAAATGCCATAGCATGGTAAACGTATACTAAAATGTAGGGAAACTTGCTAATAACTGCTAACATTATTGAAAACTTGTAGACAATTCAGTTAAAGGATATTTATAAATCCTTCAAATGATGTGGTATTTTTAGGTATGTCACCGACATATTTAACTTCCTTTGCCCCATTTGCATCTGAATACTTCTCCGTAAGGATGTGCAGCTTGCCTGGTCTCTATAGTTTGGGTAATGATGATATTATTTGAGCCTGGAATACCTATAGAGAAAATTGACAACCTTATGGCAAAACTCCTTTAGAATAACTTTAAGCTAATAATATTAGGTTCCTAGGTGTTTTCTTTATCTGTGCACAAATACTTGATTCTATATTACGATAATGCATATAAATTTAAACCGACCAATTTCACCCACACCAATATGCTGATGCAAAGTTAATATGTATTACAGTTACAAGAAAAGGTCCAATTCATGTTTAAGCCAGACAATGGATTCATTCAACCATTACTAATTGGAATACAATAGAATGGACGCCATTTTAATCCTTTCTATTGTCTT
>JABASH010004256.1:0-14460 GCA_019776445.1 Tomocerus maximus | reverse complement strand
ATTGTACAAGTGTACAATAGATTAAAATTAATTATAAGTTAATTATTAGTTAATTATTAGTTAATTTTCCCAGTGACACAAAACATTTTTCACAAATAATAATTTTCACTATATCTAATCATAATATTCGACAAACATTCACTATAAATTGTAATCTACTGAGAAATAAACTTTGAAATTAGTCATAGAGTTGAGATTATTTTTCACTTGTCTAATACTACAAACATCAGAATAAAATTGACAAAATTAAATTTATTTCCTATCTTTGCTGAAACCTTGAATGTCATTCGGCCTTGGACAAAACTCCCTACCAATTGTTACTTTAGACGCTCTTTTAAATGGCATAGTTTATTTTGATAGTTTTGCTATTCATATATTCGTACACCTATACCGTATTAATCGGTTCAATTCGCCGGTGAACTATTGTTTGGAGGGGGGAGGGATAATTTTAGGCATAAAGTTTCGGAGAATTATATCGATAGGGCGAATTATTTTTTAAAGAATGTCCCCAGGAAAGAATGTCCCCGGAAAAGAATGTCCCCGGAAAGAATGTCCCCGGAAAGAATGTCCCCAGGAAAGAATGTCCCCGGGAAATAATGTCCCCAATGAAAAATCTCTCCATGAAATTGCCTCTCTCGAGGTGTCTTACGCCGTCATTTCCAATGCTAGTTAAGGAAGAAATAGGATAAGGAAGATGGTAAAGACGAGATTATTGGTCACTACTATTAATTACTTGATAATAATATTATGTATCTGCATTAAGTGCAGAGTAATCCTATTTCTTCCTTAACCAACATTGGAAATGACGGCGTAAGACACATCGAGAGAGGTAATTTCATGGAGAGATTTTTCATTGGAGACATTATTTCACGGGGATATTCTTTCCTGGGGACATTCTTTCCGGAGACATTCTTTCCTGGGGATATTCTTTCCCGGGGACATTTTTTCACTGGGGACATTTTTTCTCGGGGACATTCTTTCCTGTTACCGTAGTCGTCCCAATGACATAATTCGCCCAATCTGGCGCCGGCCCAATGACTAACACCGGTTTGCCCGGGCCGAACGATGTAGTGGAGCTATATTTGAGATGATCCCGTCAAAAAATGTTTGGCGGAGATGACTTTTGAAACTTTGAGTGGAAAGTACTCCAACTAAACATAGTTTCAGTATATAAAACTAAGGTTTCATAATGAGCCGTTTAAGAGTTATGGAGGTTTTTGTAAGTTGCAGATTTTTTTTCTGGAAAAAAATTTTCTCGAGAACTACCCGATCGATTTGGATGAAAATTGCTGGAGAGGTTCATGGATAGTTAAACCCCATGGCCTATTCATATTTGTTGATACCACTTCGAAATTTTGAGAAAATCGTGTTTTAGTCATAAATTGTACGTTTCAGTCGTTTAATGACTTACAAGTGGGCAACGTGAGACAACTTGGCAAAAACACGATACTATTTCTATTAATTTTTGATAATTAATATCACTTGGAAATTTGTCTGTATATTGAGCTTGTTTCAAAAAATCTAGAAAGTCTATAGCACACTGCAATAAAATCAATCTCATACTAATACATGTTATGAATATTCAGTGGCCCAAATAATATTACTGTATACCTGTCTCGTTGTCCACTAACAATTGTTTTGTTTGTGAAAGACAACTGTATTATGACTTTTTTAAGGTATGTTTTATGCAGTTTAATCAATTTCCATATTTGTGACTACTGCATTATGACTTATGACTAATTTTAATAAATACTTAGTGTTTTTGCAATGAAATCAAGATTAATCATTGGGCCTGACAGTCGATACATCGTTCGGCTCGGGCAAACCGGTGTTAGTCATTGGGCCGGCGCCAGATGAGTAGGGCTATTCATTGGGCGACATATATCATTGGGACGACCACATGTGTGTCACCTTTGAACATTTTCTCCCTTGAAGCCTTTCCTTGAGCTAAATTTTTTACTTTCATTTTGCGTAATACACAATGTCCATATCTTTTTAAACATATTGATCATACAGTAGACTCAAAAAAATGAATAAAACTTACGATCTCATGGCTTCCAGCGCCAATTGAAATTCATGCTCTGCCAAGTCGTATTCTTGGGACAGCGTTTGACACTGTTCCAAAGTCACAGACATAGAAGTTCGATCCTTGCCACTTTTACAGCTTGTGTATCGTAATCCTATTGAAAAAGATATTGTTTAAATGAAGTTCCCAACTATAACTAATTTTTGACAGAAGAATAATTTGCTACCTTGAAGAAGACGAACAATTTGGGATGACAAATGAATTATATCGACATTTTTCTTCTTTTTCGATAAAAGTTCTTGATGCATCTTGTCTAGCAAGAGATCTACACTCGGTTCCGCCACATTACTTCCTAAAACGCAAAAATTTATCAAAAAATTAAGAAAAATTTAATTACATATAAGGCTCCATGAGCAAGTCCGGTCTGGTCTATTTTATTTCTAGAGTCTAAACTAAATCCGTGGACTTTCGGAGAGGGGAAGAGGTACACAGGTAAGTAAATTTAATAAGTAAATCGACTTACTTTTAGAACTGAACTTTACAGGTAGAGCAAGTTTCTTGTAGCGGCGATAGTAATCGTTCAGTCGGACAAAGTTGTCCAGATTAGATTTATCCTGCGGCTCTAAATCTCCGAACCGCTCGGCGAGTGAGGCCTGCTCATTGATGCCGATGTTGAAAATGACGGGAGTGACTACGAAACTTGTACTGCGATTCGAGTCTCTGGGCAAGAGGCTAAGCAAAGACTCGGGCACCGGGAGTAAGACTTTCAAGTTGGATCGAGATCCGTGAACTTTGGGAAGAGGGGCGGAATGGGCGCCTACACTTTCATTGGGTGAAGAGAGGGGATTGCAGTCAGAGCCGCATTCCGCTCTACGTCGTTCGCCCCCGGCCATGACCATCACAAATTCCACAGTTTTGAGATCCTCAATGGCCACTATCATGTCATTGAACATCTCCGCTTCGTGGGAGTAGTAGGTGAGGAAGGAGTGGAATGACACAAGAGGACCCAGCCGAGTCGCTACGAATAGGAATGTCGGCTCCGGTTTTCGGCACCACAAACGACCCATCAGACCAGCCACCAAACATGTCAACTACAACACAAAGTTAGAGTTAACGAACCGAAACAACACGAGTGAAGGCATTTTTCAGTCATCTGCCGCGATTAACTTTAAATAACAATTAAATATTAGGGAAACATTTCAGTAGTTTTTAAAGAAGAGATTTCTGGAGTCAGTTTTACTAATACTAGCAGATTTTCATATTGTTCTTCTTAAGGTACTTTAAAATAGGGTTGCCCCGATGTTAAGTTTTGCCGATGCATCAGAATCGGCCGCGGTAAATGCCAGAATCGGCCGATTTACTAACTAAACTAGCTAAATTAAACTAACTAAACTAATTAGCTAAACTAAATTTCTGCTAAACTAATTAGCTTAATTAGCCTTTTTTCTGCTAAACTAAAAAATATAAAATACTGGGAACGCCGATGCGGCAAAATTTCTGAATCGGGGCAACCCTATTTTAAAAGCACTTTTGCCAATTTACAAATTGAATGAACTCACTGCATGTGAAAAGCAAACGTCTCTCCTGTACTTGACAATGTATCCAAGTTTGGATTTTTCGTTGTTTTCCTGAAGTCGGAAAATGCTGTGAGCCAGTCTGGAAGTCTTCAGAAGTCCGTCCATAGCTAGTCGGAGCTTTTTGACGCTGGCCTTGAGTTCGTCACTCCAGTCTCCACTCAGTTCGTTGTTGTTGGTGGTGAGTGGCGGGGGGTGAGGGGGCTGAGAGGCCGGAGCGACGCTCAGAATTTTCGACGAAGACTCCTCCCGCAAAGATTTCCGCCACTGCTGACTGTTGTTGGGCACAGGGCGAGCGGGGCCGAGAGTGTGGCCGTGGTTGACGGAATGGACTCGATTGACAGAATGGGAGAGTCTGAGCGAATGCGAGTCCAAGTCCGCCCCGACTCCGCACAGGACTCGAACTTTGCTGTTGAGGCTGATGACACTGGCTTCTATGTTCAGTTGGGTCAGATCCCACGGTTCTGGCTCGTCCGAAGGTCTGTAGTAATTAGACGATGGCGAGTCCAGAAACGACTTGACAATGTCTTCTATCCCCACCCCGGAGTCAGGCGTCCCTTCCACCGACTCCTTCCCTCGACTCGCCATCTCTTTCCGCCGTTTAAACAAATCCACTACGGAGCGCATCGGGGAATTCGGAGTGTCGATTCCTTCGTCCACCAATCGATTCTCGTCTTCCAAGCCATCGAATTCCACTGACGTACTGTGAGGGAGAGTTAACTTTTGACGTTCCAAGAAGTCAAAAGCCTCTTCGATCAGAGAATGATCACAAATGGTCAACAGCAAGCGACACTAAAAGAGAGTTAAATGTTGTCATCAATTTCGGCAAAACCAGTTGGGACTGCCAAGCAGAATTGATTTTATTACCCTATGATATATTTCTTCCACAAATTTGTTCATCCCTTGAGTTTTTCGCTCCTTGGCCAATTTCATTATTATCTGCATTCTCTCAACAATTTCCCTTCGCAGTCTTTTTATTCCCTGAAAATTAAAAACGACAAAAAATTAAAAGTGGAAAATAAGTGGATGATGCACAAAACTTATGAGTTATTTTTTATTTTGAATGTGCAGTTGTTTAAACCAAAATACTTGTTCACCCTTGAGTTAAGGCGTTTTTAAGAATTGAGTGTGAAGTAGTTTTACAATGGAGTTTTACATTACAATGCATAAATGGGTAGTAAAGAGAATTACGTTCTTAATAAACACAACACACCCATATTACAATGTCCCTTGGTCAACAGGGAATAAAATAGCCACTTAAATATATCTTCGATATTTTAGTAATTCATTTTATATTTTAAAAATTTCAAGAGTTACAATTTATGAATCCCTACATTTCATATAAATTAATATTAGTTTCGTAGGCTTTAATATATATAGCGTAAAATATTACCTGAACTGAGTCGTGGGTCATGTTCACTTTATTAGTGACATACCAAGATGATTGACCTTTGCTTCCTTTCTCACCATAATGCTGCCAGCTATGAAGTAACCTAATTAAAAAGCAAAAAAATAATAATGCCTAATTAGTAGATATTAATTCATCAATACTGGTTATACAATGAAACAGAATGTTGGGCTAAAAAACAAAACTATTTTTAGCAGATCTCTAATTAGCCTCAACAAAAGAAATTTCAATAGAATTTTCACTCGTAGCAAACAAAAGATGTCCGCAAGCCTTACTTAACAAGGCCTCCATTGTCATAACGCTGAGCATAGGCAGTGAAAGCACCCACAGTTATCGTATCATGAAAACCACTTTTGTGCAGACTTTCATTTTGTGCCCATATTCTCTGCAAATGTAAATTTAAAGGAACAAACTCGAACGTTGGGTCGCTTTTGGTAGAGCTCTGTCGAAATTCAGCACCTACAGATACAAATTCAGACAAGTCACTCATCTATTCAATATGTTCTCAAATGTGAGATGTAACACCAATTGCATTTTGTTATTACCATATGGTGGGTATACAGTACATGATATTAATCACCTTTGTGTTGAAGAAGATTTTGCCTTGCCTGAGTGTACACATTGATAAGCCACAAATGTCTTTCGAGGATTTGAACCTGCCTTGAGTGCCAAGGCTCCCTTAGTTCACCCAATCCAATCATCTCCTGCAGAAGTTCTTTCTCTTCTGCAATCCAAAGTGACCTGCAAAAAATTTACATTTATTGAAAAATTGAATGTGAAATAGTTTATTTTAACCATGAAAATCAAAACTACAATTTAAGATAAACTTACAAAAGTTGCTGTGGAAAGATGTAAGACAATTTTGACTCGGCCATTATTTCATGCACGAATATATCACCACCAAGGCCAGAGTGAAACCGGTAAGTTTGCATGAAAGGATGACTAAAAAGAAGTCCAAAATTGTTCTGCAATGGAATTTTTAACTTACAGCCTAATCGAGGAGGCAACGACTGAGTTCTTCTGTGTCCAATAACCTGCAAACAAATTCGCAGATTATCAGAGACATATTATCATATTATTGACTCACTTATGTTTTTGTTATTTTAAGGTTGCCAATTAATAATAAAATTAGAACGTTTGAAGTCTGAGAGGTATTTTAGTTGACAAACATCTGCTGATAGGAAGGATAATGGTTAACTGAAGCCTAATTGACTTCTTGAGCAGGAAAAGTATTCGATTCGATACCATTATCGGCAATTCTTTTTTATGAATATTATAAATTGTGAATAAACTTACGAGTTGGTTGTGGTTTTCATAAAGATGGGATCGACAAGGAGTGGATTCTGTGCTCGAGCGCTCTTCACGCTCCAAGTTCCAAACAATAATTGTTAAAAATCCAACATGTGAGCTAGGAATTGTCTTTGAGGCTGCTGAAATTGGTAGTCTGACTTTGTCTATGGCCTTCAGAGACCCAATTGGGACATTTAATTCACCAACGACGGTATGTATTCCTGTCATCCGTTCTCGAACATCACAGATTCGTAATCTAACTTCGGTGTTGTCTAGCAGACCATCACTTGATCGGAAGCTTATTGTTGTCAAGAATACCGGGTTACTACTCCGCTGTTAAATAAATAAGAAACCATTAAAATTTTCTAGAGTATAATAATATGGCGCTGTGGTTGATGTCAATGCTAATAGATTCAAGGTAATTGCTTTTTGTTATTTCCAGAAATGTTGGAAAAAATTTCTCCAAATGGTTATCGTAATTTTGTGTGACATCTTCAATAAACAACACGCCTGACATTATTATTCGACTACCATATGTTTATATTAAACTCTACACTCTACTATGTTATACTATATCTTATTAACACTCGAAAATATCTTAAATTGTGGTGAGACTTTTGGATTTCACATTTTATTCAAATAAAAATTTTCGCAAAAATAGTTCTCTTCAAAATCATAGAAAACGGAAAAATTTCTGACAGATTTTAACGGACTTATTTAAGGTCAGAGAGTCTTTATTGCGCTAGCATGCTAAAATATTTTTTTTAATCACAAGAATACTGCATGTTGTAATAGACGTCAAATTACATAATTTTTCTCATTGACTGCGATATACAATAAATAATACCTACCAAGTAGTCACTGAAAAATTAACTTCAATTAAAAATAAAAAAATTAATTGATAGTTAATATCTAGAATGTATGGTTATTGAAATTCAAACTTTTCTAAAAATAAATTTCTCTTACTCTTTTGTATAATTTTTTGACAATGCAGATATTGAGATAGATCTTTTCATCCCGATAACATGTAAATAACTATTATTATATATCAGTTGAAGTGTAATGTACCTCGATAACTTCTGTCCCAGCATATTTAACCCAGGCCTCGTGGGCAGAGTTACGAATATGAATGACAAGTTTTGCGTTTGGTGCCCTTCCATGACTGTCACAGAGAAGATTGTCACAAGCTAGTGAAATCTCGCATAACGGCGACTCCGAAACATCTGTTTGGATAAAATAAACCCCATTTTTTTTTAATTTGGTAGAATACATGATATTGTTTGGGGTGTTAGAACATATTTAATTGCACCAATGGAATATTACGTTACGTCTTGTTTAAGGCCATAAATAGAGTCAAGGCTATTTGCATATTAGACTAAATAACGGGAAAGGGATGGATTTGGAAGAGTTAGAACGTGCGTTTGAGGTTTTACAACACCTTTGGATTTGACAAGGGTTGGTGCAGAATTATAATGCGTGTTAAAAGTGATGCCGAAATATATTTTGTTTCCAGAAGGAGATTTAACATGATAACATGAAAATTTTTGAAGGCTACGGTTACATGTACATGCCAATTTATAATTCAGCTAATAACTTCCTAATAATGTTGATTGTTTCAATAAGTTGATCTAACATCGTAAAGAGCTTTAAAATTAAAATATACATGATATCATATTCTTATTTCCAATTTTGACGATTCTTTGTTCTTGGATTATTCTGCTGAGTATCTCACTCTCAGCTGGAGGCAGCAAATAATATTTGAAATTGAAAGCTGTGCGTGACAATTCGAAACGATTTTCAAACCTATATCGTTAGAAAATGTATTAAAATCTTAAATATTAGCCATGACATACGTAAAAGGACTAGTTAGTAATGTTTTAAGGGAATGGTGTGTCCTTTGAGAGTCTTTTGACTCTTTATGTCCCAAATGGGGATGTTGCTATGTAACTAGCAGTAATAATGTATTGCCATTGCCATCAATGTAGAATTGAATAAATTATAACTTTTTTTGGCAAAAGCGATATAGTGTTCAGAATACTGGACCGAAAAATACAAGATTGATATTGCCAGAAGAACAGAAATCTCCACTGCATCTTCTATAAAATACATTAGACACTTTGCCGTCACAAATAGCAAAAAACGTCCTTTCTTTACGGAAGCATCAATTACTTCCAACTTAAGCCATCAAATGAAGATATTTTTTATAGAAATTGTAGTCAAGATTTCTGCCGTTCGAGCAATACTAATCTTGTATTTTTCGGTTCAGTATCGTAAAAATTATATCGCTTTAGCCATAAAAGGTTTATGGGAAATATGATAGTCCAGAAATGGTCAGCGTTGCCATACACCTGTACTTTAAAAGTTTTTAAATGCAAAATAAAATCTTTATAATAGTTTCACAAATTCTAATAACAAAAATTACAGGTAAATGGATAATATTATAGTTTATAAACTTGCTTTCAACTATATTTGGATTTGTTATTTCTTCTAATGAATGCAAGGAAATCACCTAAAGTTGTTAACTATAGGTACAGAAAGGTTTCGAAATTTCAAAATATTGAGTGAATTACTTCGAAATGGTGTTCCTATTCAAGACAATACCACTCATATTTGTCAAAATTTAAGCTCAGTGATGGCATTACCAACAGTTATATTGGCATAGAAGAAATAATTGTAGTAAGAGAAATTGTGTTAACTAAATAGCATCGTGGATTTGGTTTTGATGTGACACCTTTACTAATCTTATCATGTCCGAATAGCCGTTAATGGCGCGTTTTTTATTGTTAAGTGGGAAAAGTACTGATTTCACCTTCAACGTAACCACTTGGATTAAGAAGAGTCTGGTTTTGCGAATATCCACTAGAAAGACTATTGAAATTATTGGAGGATGCAATAAGACGTGTTCTTGACTGCAGCTCCACTTTCAGGGAAGACAATTTGGCTCTGATAGAAGAAAGACTAGCAGATGATAAAGCTGCCATCCAGCCACTCCTGTCCAGTTCGCTCATAGCAGATAAGGAATACGAGCCTCCAGTCTCAAAACCTGGACATAGACATCAGTTACATTTATTATTAACAAAAATAGTAAATCAATAACATTTTATAACCGCTTGAATTCTATCAATCGGTTCTATTGTTTTACGCACAGTCTTTGCAATTATCGAATGGGACAGCCAAAAGTTTTTATAGAACTTTTACATGTAAATAACATTTCATCTTCTCAAGCCGAAACTCCATGTACAACTTACATTTGCCCAGCATATTTTACTTCACAATTGGTGCGTTTGGACCCAATTTTCATTTTACTGATTTCCCGGGTAGAAAAGCACTAATTGTGATGGAAACAACACTGGATTATTGAAAGTTTATATGGAAGAAGTTTCGGCTTCAAAAGAGGTAATCGAGGTAATCTTATTTACATGGTAAAGTGATATGGACACTATAGCTGCCCCATGTTCATGTGGTATATATTTTCTTATTCTCAGAATAGCAAAAATATAATTTTCTTAATTATTAACGGACTAAATGGTCTAAATCGACACATTGACCATAAATATAATTAAGGTCACTTTACAGATATTCAATTTTTTATTAAATTATTCATCATTATCATTAGGGCCCGGATATTTATTATATGATTTATATTTTTTAATGGTTAATTTGACAGCATTGAGACTTCGTGTACAGACGTTTCGTGGGATGTTCATCAATCTTGATTTTTCAAATTGTAAACGGTACGAGAAGTAAAGTAGCTTGGCTGTTTAAATTTTAAATATCAATGTTCCTAAGAATTTCTTCACGAGAAATAAAACACGGTTTGCTAGTTTACAGTCTAAACACTAGACAACTGCCAGTCTCTAACATTCAACAAATGATTTAAAATATAGAAATGAGGTCTGACATTAATTTTTCACTATTTTTAATATGCACTTTGGAACAAATGCCGTAGTACTTGTAATATTTAATTAATATCTAACGGATTGATTTGAATATATTTTTGTAACCAAGTCACTTGTTCTTGTTACTAAATCAATACTAAAGATAGATAGCTTTTGGCATATTATTATCATTTAATTTTGGATGTTTTGCTTACCAATAACAAAACTGTATCCAGTTGGTTGCATTGATTTATTATCGATGTAAATAGTGTGATTTTCAAGGATAATGACTCCAACCGGCTCTGACCAATGGTCCCTCGTTTTCAAATAGAACAACATGTTCCCAGACAGTCGAAACCACCTCTCCGTATAATCTATGGAAAAGAATTGTCCAATTACATTTTCTAAAACGGAAATAAGCAGTAAAATACGATGCCTATGATTTTTGAAACCTATTTTAAATTCACTTTTCAAAAATGGTAACATTCATCCTTGGCTCATCTTTGCTTAAAAGTTTTTCTTCTTACTTGCATGTAGTGGCAAATTGATTGCTTTTACTATATGAAGAACACCCGAAAATACCGGCTATAATAATACTCTCATAAAAAACTAGTTCTATTCCATGTAACATTGCTTGAAAATAAAGCAATTAGAATTAGAAAAAACGTTATGCAGAAGAAGCATTTCGTTCAAGGGACCCTCCTCATCGGGAACAAAGTAACTTCCTGATACAGATTTGATTTTAAAATACAGTATTTTCATTCCACATTATTAATTGCAGGATCTTCAAACCAGTTTGTCGTGCATGATAAATAAAGATTAAACAAATGAACCAAATCTTTTATCGGATCATCTAATAGATTACATTTTAGTTTTTATTTTCCAAAGATAGGTGTGAAGGAATGTATTACCAAAGAACTAAAATGGTTGTTTCCTCGTAATCGATATAAAACTAGTATACATACACTATACATACCAATACATGTCCTCTATCTTAGTAATTATATAACTTTTGAACTTAACAATATGTCAACAGGATCTAATAATATGTATACAAAAAGTGGACTGAATTGCAGATCTAATCCTTTTCTGAACAAAAGTTTTTCTGAAAGTTTTTCTGAACAATCTCTGTTATATATAAGTATACTACAGTATACCTATTGAAATTAGAAACTCCTATTCTCTTGCTATTTTTAAGAAAAAACGAAAAATGTACCTACTAGAACTGCAAGAAAATGAATTTCAACTCAGAAGTTACTCAGAGTTGGTTACACATTAGGATAGCAGAACTATTTACCCCCATTCCAATGGAGATGGTGACGTAATTTTCTTTTATTTTACCATACTAAACTTTTGCACATTGATTTCTAAGTTGTATTTAAATGATATATTATAATGATCAATCTTTCTCAATGTGCCCTAATATCATTTAGGCCTTACGAGGGCGATATCTTGTAAGAATAATAATAATAGGTCTAGTTGTATTAAAATTTGTCATTTATTTTATTCCCTATCTAATTATTTGAAAATATACTACATTTACATTTCCCCATCACACATATTTATATCAAAATATTTTACATTCTTGAATATGATTCACACTTTCAAACACATTCATCTCATTTATAGCATAAAGATTAATATAAATAATGTGATGTGTACTCACTTTCCGTCCTTCTAAAAAATCCGTCGGATTTCTCCTTGAGAACTAATATCCCTTCTTTTTCATATTTATGGGCTGGTTGGGATGACAGGGTGATTAGTTCCTGCTTGTTGAATCTCATTGTGACTCACCTATAGATTTCAAAAAAATATTTGAGCTTAAGTGTGCTACATTTTTAGGATTTCATTGTTATGTCCATTTTAGCACTAAACAATTCATATTACTGTCCTGTAAATGCGAAGAAATTGTGATAACAAAGTAAGAAAAAACGACGACTTACTTGCTCCACGTCAATGTGTCGAAAGTGTTTTAATTCTAAGTTGGACTTGTCTCATTTGTTTCAGGAACATTTGTCCGTTGACCGATGTTTATAATAGGAAGTCATTTTTGACCGTTCATAGTCATTTTTGTGCGCATACATAAAACTGTGCAACTTGACCATAATCAGACAGAGCTGGAGATTATCTGGAGTTTTCTACTCCTGCACCATAATCAAACAACTAGGAAACAAAATAAATTTGGCGATCATATCAGTATCAGCTGACAGACTCACATCAAAATTTTCGACAAATTCGCAGAACAAAGTGGCCATCGATGACCTGTCACATTTCTAGACATTCAACCTCTGAACAATTTTCATCGCCTGTACTCAGTATTTAACCGTCGGTGATCGGCAGTTCTAACACATTTTATTTTGAGTTGGAAGATGTAAATGGAACACGGTATGCCCTATAGAGAGGGGATATATATAATCTAAAGATAGATGAATTGGATACAATAGAATCATTTAGCCTATTTGCAAAATATATTTTCTGCACGGAGAGTGATCATTGAACAGAGGACTCTTGTTTGTATCACCACCCATAGAATGTAGTGCCCTGTAGATTTTGTTTGACAGCTGAATTTATTGTTTGGCTGCTACACTGCAACAGTCACAGTGACTGCATACACAACACACACCACCTGATATACAGGCCCACTCAATTATCTACGATACACTTCCTTGACTAGCAACCTATGTGCAGCCGACAACAATAACGATCCCAGATGATGTCAATAAAGATCGACTCCATGCACGATTGACAGTTCAATCAAGTGCAATGAGAAGTGTTGATGTTGTCCAAATCTCTGATCCGGTTGTCAGCAGAAATTGCCCATTTTTGTTGGTAGGTATTGAATAAGGGGCTGACTGGACAGGATTAAATTGCAGTAGAACTTTGTCAAGTAGAAGACTGCGATGCTTCTGTAACGAACGATTAATGACATGGGACTTATTCCATCTAATTAATAAATTATTGCGAAAGATGTAGATCAATCAGCAGAACAATGATGTTTGTGTGGTGTGTATGCAGACACTTCACACCACATCCTCTTCAACAACCGATCCAGGAGATCAGCGATCGATTTAAAAATTCTGGCGGGCGAGCAAAGTATTTCGTACGGATACGATTCAGCAGACGCTACCTCCAAAACGATATGGATATGACCGCAGTCTCCATTTCGGTCACGAAAGGGTCCCCGACATTTTAGGGAAGAAAATGATGACAATGGAGCATCGAAGATCTCTGGGCCTTCCACTTGTTCTCAGCCAATCTCAATTTCGTAAAAAACGAAACGTTTTATCTTAATGACCGACCACTTTAGAGACAGCATAGCATCCACTATCATCATACTTATAAAACTTAAGGAGATTCTTTGTTTGTCATCCATCGTCGTAGGACTTAAATCATGCGCTTAGGGTACTCACTGGGTTAGCATCTTTCGAAATTCGGTAACACTACTGGTGGCCTGCCTAGTTCTAATATAAAATTATATTATATTGTGGCAAACATTTGTCTTCGATCACAACTTCTTTGACGATAGGTACAGCAATCAATAATTGCACAGGAACCAAGCATTCATTTCATAATACTACATTGTTCTATTAGGAAAACCTTCATCAATACACAAAAATCTTTACACTGACTTTTGAGCGTCCCCCAAACGTAGGAGTCAATGGGGGACACAAGAAATTCCGTTTTAAGAAATTAAGAAACTAATGATATTGATATTAATGGATGCATCTTACATACAGGCCAGTTATTGTCGAAAGTGGAGCGCATAATATTATTAGGCCTTCTTTAACTGTATAGTCCGCAGTAGGTAACCCCAAGAAAATTAGATAGTCATTCAGAAATCGAACCTGAGAATTTTCGATATCCGGTGTACTCATCTCACCAAGTCACCATCCGACCATACGAAAGTATAGTCAATTTTTAACTTTATTTAAGTAACTCAGTGGTTACTATGAAATAAGAAAATGCCAATTTATTGCTAAAGCTCAGCCACAGCTAAAGATTCATTAGCGGATTTTAATTTAGATTTGCAAGTTGCGGTGGCAAGTACGGGCTCTCGGGTAACGCTGACTAATGGCGACTATCATATTTCATGTCAATTTCTTTTTGGTAAATGTCTATCTAGTTTTTGAATTCTTAACCGAAAAATACGAAATTGGTATGATGAAAAAGGTGGAATCCTCCTGAACACTTTTTTTAGAGAACATTTTCACTTTATTTCTTAGTTTTGAAGTAATTGATGTTTTACTATCATAATCATCAGAATTTTTTAGTCTTGCTGCAATA
>JABASH010004255.1:0-14463 GCA_019776445.1 Tomocerus maximus | reverse complement strand
GTTTCTCCCAGCTCCAGACTAACTACCACACAGACCTCAGGCGCTCTTAGGATTCGAACCCAAGATTCAGTTTTGACTAACAGGCTTTTACACCACTAGACAATCCCTGTACGCCCTGCACTAATACTTAGTTGATGATTTAGCGTTCTAATGAAGATACCTCCATATTAGGTACTTCATTAGTTATCCCACATAAATAGCTAAAACCAACTGGGCACTTTTACCTATTAGCTATTAATTAATTAGGTACTTTTACTAACATACTCTTTGGTTAATGATTTCACTAACGTGGCAAAAATAAACAAGAAATACAGTAAATGAAACCTAAAGTTTGTTTTTCCTGCTTGTAATGTTGTAATTATAGCGATAATAAATAGTTTTAACGTCTGCTATCTGCAGGCTCTACCAATAAAACAAACTTTCTCCAAGCAATCTAGTCATTGAACATGCAGTGCACTGCAACGTGTATACATGACCTCATTAGTATCGCCATAACTGTCTGCATTGTATATGATACGTTGGGTGCTCTGCATCTGTCTGTATGTACTTATGTCCTTAGTAAGTCGTTAGTACGTACGTTGCAACAACATATTGTAGTATTATTGTAAATGTCATACTAAGTCTGATTAATGCATGTGGCATGTACAAACTATGTAGTACGTATCAGGTACTTGTACTACTTACGTATATGATGACATGATTACTCTGACTCTAATTTTTTAGATCTACTGTCTAATATCTATCCACACTGCCATGAAATGGATTCATCACGGAACTTAACGCTGATTTACGAACGACAATGATAGACATAACTTAATATGAAATATACATTTAAACCTTTCAGGTCCAATAAGTTAGCAAATCAGAGTTTAACTATCAAGATGTTGTCGTAAGTCAGAATATGTTTATCAGACAGATTAATTCTACTAAACGTATGTTTATGTCTCCATGTGTATACATAAATATCCATTACATGATTATAATAATAGAGCAACTCTCATTTTTTTGTCCTAAGCTGGTGCAGTGTGGTCGTGTGGTGTTACGATTGGCTGTTGTATCCTTTTTTGGATTAGGTCTGTCGTGCATTGAAAAGAATAACAAGAAAAGAAATGAGGAATATAATTCACTTACTGCGTATGAAAACTTTGTGTTGAATACTGGATCATTGGCTCGTATCCTCCTCTCAGTTTCTATATTTGAAATAACAAAGTAGAGTACGAACTTATCCATATTAATACACTTTACTAATTGGATTTTATTAAAGCTAATGTCAAGCCCTTTTGTTAAAGTTCACTATTCACTACATAGCAAGTTTGTCTCCATAAAGCAATATTATGTTTATAACCTTTGCAGTAAACGCCTATAAACAGTAAACGCCTATGCGTACTTACTTTACATGGAAACGTTTGCTATATTAGGCTATAAAAATGAACTTACATAGGTTTGACATTACGAGAGAGCACAATGCATTAGTAAGCATGTACAGATACGTATAAATGAAATATGAACTCAAAAGCAACGACGAAGGTTTGTAGCTAAATAATATACATACTTCCTCTTCCTAAAACTGCACATTTGTAAACAGTGATATTATTTTAAAATTTAAAATGATTCCATTAGTACCATACATAAAAGACCTTCATTTAAATACCAAAAACTTCCTGAGGAAGAAAGTCCCTTTCTAGATTTTAGGATAACAGACTATTGGCTAATTTACACGAATAGTTTACACAAACAATAATAGTATGACTAGTAGGACACCTTGTTGAATACCTTAAACATAAGCTTGTGGTAAAAAACTTAAAGATGCAAAAAATTTCGCTATAATTTTTAACCTTTATTGTTCCAGCTTTAATGAGATAGCATTAAAGAGCGACAAAGATAAACTAAGTTTTCCGCGAGTCATCAAAGGATAATAGGTTCTACTATCTATCTAGATTATCTAATCTACCTAATTTAATTTAGATGAGCCCAATAGGATAAGAAGTAGCCAATTGTGTACCTTCCCCATTGTGATCTCGGTAGGGCGGTTCAATACCAAAAATGCCATCAACAATTCTCCAGTAGACTTTGGCAATAAAGCCGAGAAGACTTAGGACACAGGACGGCATTGACGGTGTTAATCTTTGCCAGGGCTCCCTCCACGGAAATGAGGAGTCCGCTGGACTTTCAACAGAATGCCCCTGAGTGTATGTCGTGGAATCTGTTCTGTCACAGCAACTGGAGCACCCAAAACCACAACAAGTGTGTCTCGTTCGATATCCTGTCTCAAGCTCATTATCACCACATTCATCCGACAAATTATCATCGACGCAGCCAGCGTCCCCCTTGCCCCACGAAGTAGAAGAAGCTGATGGTGCGCTTTTTTGAGACGTTCTCTGTCCACTTGGTGCAGATGCAGACTTAAAAGAAAAACTGGAATTCGTGGCTCTGGAAGTAGAAGGATGTCCATAGAGTGCCGTCGTTCCAGATTGGATTGCTCCGGAGGAAAGTTGAATGGGCCGGCCACCACAGCCTTCACTCGCACTCGCGCTTCTCCTGGCCATTATGATAGGTCCAGATGCTCTACAAATGGAACTTTTATGTGAATCTGAAAATTCAACATTGCTGGATGAAGAGGGTAGTTGCGGAGGTACGGAGTGGGATCGGAGAATCTCTTCTAGTGTTGTTACTTTGGCTGTAAATTTCATAACACTATCTCGAGGAACGGAGGCACTTTTCTCTCCAGCAACTTTCTTCCAACTCACATTATGATGTGCAGCAGCAGGTGTGGCGGTGATCAGAGATGATGATGATGATGGGCCAGGGGCGACGATTGGCATGGATGACGGACGCGGTTGCAGTAATTGATTCCGGAACTGACGTGAGTCCTTGGCACCAGATGAAGACATAATAGCATTATCAATCCCTCCGTCCTGAATATCATCTTCATCATCTTCATCTTCGAAATGTGGGGAGTACGCATTGCGCTTTCTCCTGTGGTCCTTCGGAGATTGAAGACAACTTTTCTTTCCATTGGTTTTCCTTTCTTTTCGGATGAGGAGTCGAGTCTTGACCCCAGGGACGGCTGACGAGGTGGGCGCGTCGTTGGCAACTACCCGACGCCCTCCCCCTCTTCCTCCTCCCTTCCCTCCAGATTTAATCTGAAACACCTCCACGACGTCATCCGAGGAAGACATTTCTCCACACACACGCACTTGTCGCCTAGATTTATTTACTTCAGAAATTAGTGACAAGAGATGGAGGGATTAGAGGGATACACACAGATAGATCCAGCAAGACCTTTCATCTAATTCAATTCAACATTTTTAAAGAAGATCCTACAGCCCTGTCATTAGCAGTTGTACATTTTTTCATGGCTCTACGTCCATGTCCTCCAATCCATTCTTGGCTCTGCTCATATCCAAATCCATCTTTTACAATCAGAGATATTTCAGCATAAGGATGGCAATCGTCCAACGAGTGAATGCTCATTTTTAGCACAGGTACCGGTGGTACTCGTAATACAGCCAGAAAGCGAATCGTCGGAAACTTAACGAGACTACGAATGCCAACACAGTAGTACTTGCCTCTATTTTCCTCTTTATCGTCCGCCATAATAATTTAATGGCCACTTCACTTTTGCACTGCACAGCTTTCGTTTTTACGACTTGTATTCTACCTTATAATAATATTATATACTTATTATGTATGTTCTTTGCTTGATATGTGGCACAACACGGCACAATTCTCTTCTGATGTCCGTCGACTATGTTTCTCTTCCTTCAACACACTCCTAATTCTTCATAGATGATATATATTACTCATTTCTGTCAGAGAGCTAGTAGAGGCAGGTAGGCCATGTCTATAGTCAATTTAAGTACAAGTAAATACTTCCCTTACATATGTATGAATTATACCAAAGGTTAGACACTGGCCATTTTACTACTACCAAGGAAATTGTGTCACCAGCAACCACCTGGAGAGAGACGAATGGACGCATAGTAAAAGTAGGAAGGTTTAATGGGGAGAAAATCGAAGCAATGAATTCAAGTACCTACACACACTACTATCAATGTTGTCAACCCAAACGTCAACTCGACCCGACTTACATAGTTCTACATGAATTCCGTTTATATGTGTTACATAATCCTCATGCAAGACTTTACTCACAAAGTCACAAATTCGGAGGATTCCAAAGCTATAACAAAGCAGTCTGATGGATCAATTCATTAAAAATTTATAGTCTGTCTGTCGCTTGTTTCGTCCTCTTTTCATTCAACATCAATATTTTGCAGCTGCCAGAAGTTTCTCAAATCAATGAAAATGAAACCAACCTTCTGTACATTGGTTCTTACTACACGGTATTATAGCGGGTATATGCTATTTATATACAGTATTAGTATTACAGACGCACGGAACGAACAAAAATATTTCTAATTCTTTAAATAAAATGATTATTCAAAGTACCCTAATTGTTATGTTTGTTATTCTGAAGTAACTCTGATTGTTCTGTTCACAAATAAATTAGAAATTGTGTAACATCTAGTAACACTTATTAAAAGTAGGGAATCCCTACTAGGGATACACCAAGATCACTGTTTCTCAGATAAGGCATACCTACTACATATTCAGCAGATAGATACATAATAGCGTACTTTGTTCTTTAATGGATTATATTGTAGGAAGGATTATAATATCATGTCACAACAACACATGTATCTGACAAAGGTGTACACAGTACCCATTTAAGTTTAAGTACAGACAAGTCTACACAGTTGGCTATTATTTTCACTTGTCTAATTGTATTTGATATTCCACAATCAATAAAGTCAATTTACTCGTATTCCTGAGAAGTTAATAAATACTGTAAGTTGATTGTATTTGACTTTTAAGGAGAACGTGTAGTTTCAGACTGGCGATCACTTTACTTAATGATGATGGTTTGAAAAGAGATAAGGGTAATAAGAATGTCAATTTGTCAGCTATATAATATTACCGTACATTCAATGCTATTGCTAATGCTAGTATAAACACAACACCTGTAATCAACTCACTCTTGGTCAGGGAATGCCGAAAAACGAAGAAAATAAGTAGAATACTTTAGTATGAGTATTATAAATTCTATTCACTACACTACACACCGTAGTAGAGTATTGGCTAACTGTGGAAACAAATAGTAAGTTATTTGCGAGGATTGTACATTGTAGTAGTCAAAGTGTTACTACCGTCGCTAACAAACCAAACACTGTTACATAATGTTTAGTACAGCAACTGGCTCTGGGAGCTAAAGAGAACTTCTAATCGCAAGTTTGTTGTCAAAATAGAGTTGACTAGTTGATATTGTCCATCCATGGTGTGCTATAGGCAAAGGATATTTGGCCGCAGCAGTAGCAGCCTTTGTAATATGCAGAAAATCGGTGGTTCACCCGATACTACGAACCATGTGACCACACTCCGGCAGTTCTGTCTGTATCTACCGATACTTTTTTACTACCAAATGGAACGAAATCTAGCATTACGACAACTGGAATCCGACTACAGTGAGTGAACTAAGCTACGTTCGTGGATGTCTGTCTCTCCCTCGCCATACACTAACAATACTCCCCGTCGAACAGCATTCTGTCTGTATATGTGTAGTTTTCGGATTGCGACCGAGACTGACTAGTTTTGCATGCACACCCGCTCATGATATACTGATATATGAGTTGTGCATAGCGGGTAGGGTAGGGTAGTAGTGAATCTTGCTCTCGGTACTTTGCCAGCTTTATTAACTTACCTAAACCATTCTTTATGTATAAGAGTACGCTTCTGAGTGCATGTGCACTAAAGAATCCGATCCTGGCCGAACCCGGGCAGGAGGATGAACTGAAAGGAATTCAAATTCACTAGCAGCGAAGAGCACAGAGCGAAAGAACAGGCCAAGCTACACAAACTACAGAGTTAAGCTGGCTCACTTGCAATATACATAACCAAGAACACTGAACAACAACGAGAACGGCCAGCGAACGCAGCGTACGAATCTAACGTGTAGTGTGAGCTTTAAGCGATAGCACTTACATAACACACTACACTATATAGAGATATTATTTGTATGTGGAAAACCGAAATCCTGGCAGCAAGTTCATTCCTATGCTACGTCACTTGGCTTTCTAATCGATAACAGAAACAGCGCAGCATACATTCGAGACACTTTCTCGTAAATACACATTGCTAAATAAAATAAGTAAACATCGTGTACTGGTACAACTTATACATAGCACATTACTAAGTATGTGACGACTCTATACAATATACAATGCTACCGCGAATATTCGTTTTTCGAATATACGATATTCGACTTAATATTCCACATTCGAATATTTTGATGTGGGGTATCATTCGAAAGCTCTACCTTTAATTCGTGCAATAGCATTTGTTAAAATGTAGTTTTATAGTTTCTGGGCATTTTACCACGTATCTTTGAATTCAGCAAGAAATGCGATTTCGATTGATACCCCACGCCCCACACCATGCTATTCGAATTTTTTTTGTTCGAATACTATTATTTGCTATAATCTCTAGTTAATGCATGATTTTAAATAAATAACCAAATTACATGCCAATCTTTCTGACATACATTCAAAGAATTCAAAGAATACTATCAGATAAGATATCGATTTTAACAATACATGATCACGATCATTTACAAGTGCTACCGTAGAACACTCCGCAAAATCATCTACTGATATCTACACTACACTGATATTACTTTATGGCATCAAACGGTTCACTGATCAAAATCGAATCTCTATACATACTTAAACTTGTTACAAACTTGCTGTGAATGTAAAGTGAAAGTGATTGATGACATATTTATGCATATATAGTAGAGACTAGAGAGGTGTTTGTATGCAATCCATTAAATTGCCTATGCTTAGTTTACATCTACATAGACGTTTTAATTTTATAATCCTCGCGACAACGGTTCCAATGCTACCAAAGCCGTTACTTACCTATTACCTAATGTTATACTATTGTTAAAGAGAAAGTTCTTCCGGGTCCTAATAGACTGTAACTTGACATTAATGTTAACAATTTGGACTATTTATTATTTTAGCCAACAACCCAACTATTTTTAACAGAACTATGTGAGGTATTCAACACTTCTTTGTTCTCTTGAAACTAAAACGATTAGAAGTCATTGGTCCGCATTTACGAAATTATTGAAGAGTAATAGCTAGGGAACTAAGTAACTAATCGATAACAGCTGTAGGTATTGATGCCTTATTTGAGTTATAAATTCCCTGGTCATCATTTGTTTTGGTTTACCAAACTGCAGAAGCCTTAAAGTAAACACAACAAGTAGCTTTTGACGTTTTTGGCAAGCATCGGGCGACTCAAAGATTAGAATTTATATTGTTTCCTCAACCGAATATTCTTATTAACAGTAGATGACTTTTTAAGAAATAGCGTCCGTAATAAGTAGTGAGGGTTGGTATTTGGCAATGGCAATAATAACTGCGAGTAATAACTCAAATCAATTGGCCCATATATTTGGGGAAAATTAAAGAGCAAATTCCCTATTTGCGAGCAGACACATTGGGTAAACATGAGAGAGAATGAGAAATAACCAACAAGACGACGCCCGTCCATTGCACATAGCATAGACCGTTGCCGTTGGGGCTCATTGACTTCTGTCATAATCATTCTGCCCAGGTAACTCTTCTGTCATACATATATATAGTCCGTTGAAGTAGTATGTATATAAATAAATTGTTTGTGCCCACAACTTTCTACTTATATTTATTTAAGTAGCACAAAGCAAACTAAGGTAGCCATTAAAGGAAAAATATTGTGCACGCTTTACTGCACTTTTATATCACATAATACAAATAGCTATAATAGCTAACCTATGTATTTAAAACTGCTTTCTTTTTATCATATTAATTTGACAAGCAGAGTTGAAAATGTATTTGATATAACTGGCTTTATGGTAAATCATCTATTCCTAAGTTAATTTGCTTAAGCTATCTTTGTTACTTAATTTAGTGAGTACATTACGTATTTATACTCTGTACTTGTCATAGCTAGTACATTTAGCTAATAGATACTTTGAACCTATATACTTAAATTAATTTGCCCATTAAGGAAACATCGGCTAATAAAGTTTCCGAATTTCGACGATTGAAACATGATTAGCTTCCAGTTTCTATGAATTTACGATATATATTTGAATAAGGGGACATGAACCCATAATTAATAATTTACTAAACTAATTGCCGTAATTGCTTTCCAATATGCAATAAAGCTAAATGGGGATTTTGGGGATGTATATTGCAAGTAGAAACATGTCTCTTATGTGAGTAGCATGCATTCTAGATATTCATATGCTTAGTTAAAATGTTCTGTTAATAACAGACAGAATATCAAGAAAACAGATCCAATATAGGGTACTGCTTTCATCTAGCGGTGAAAGTCGAAGACATGAAACGTTTACAAGAAAGTTGAGAAATAAGGTTTGTAGATGTACCTCAAAGAAAGTTAGCAAGCAGGCAAAGAGAAAGGTGACTCCAACCTCTACAGAAAACAATAAAAATACACTTTCTCACAAACTGACTGAGACTAACTGTCTCATGGCCATGCTACATTACATTGCCCCGATACTTGCTCAGTCTCATGAGTCTCATGTCATTTTCGATTGAAATTGAAACGCGAAAGGAACATCGGAACATGGAACTCATGGAAGGATATTCAACAAATACAAAATGTAAGCTTTCTTAATGCCCCTTTCACCCCGGTAAAACACTTTCAGAAGAATCTATACAATCTAATGGTTCAATACAGGTTACATGCAGTTGCCTATTTAGTATTTAGTGACTATATACTAATACTAGACATTATACAAATACCAACTAATGATATATCCAATATAAACCTTTCATTTTGTATCTGTCTGTCTATACCTACCTTCCTAGTCTTACATTCTTGATTCATACATGAGCATTCTTACAGTAATAGGGAAATATTGTGGCGTATGTAAGGGAACTACTCCCTGAATTGAGGTTTGGTCTTCCTAATGGTGATTGGTGAGTCGGTCGGTGAAATGCAACATAGGGGAAAGTGAGACTGAGGCATCAATACAAGGCAGCAGGACAGAGCTTTGAGATGGACTTAGTAAAAGTAGTGAAAGGCTAGTGAAAATAATTCATTACGAAAATATATTTCGTTATAGGGTAGTTTGAAAATATCTCGAGTTTCACTATATGCATTAATAAAAATAAACACAAATATACTTGATACCTGACTTTGCCTACCATTTATCAAATATTTTTATTACCTGATAAGGTCTAGTCCACTGATACTAAAAGCATGCAACCATTACCAATCAACTACTTACTGCTCCGTATATAGAGATACAATGCGTGCATGTGAGTGATAACTTCTGTTATTATTAATTTTCTATCATTCTTCGTTCCATTTTTCTTTATCGCACTTTTGCATGTGGAAATGTGAACTACTTTGTGTATTCACATGAAGGAAACAGACACTATTATCTACATGTTGTATTAGTCTGAAAGGTATTATTCCCTTAGGTGTGGCTTGCAATAATTTTGCGATACTTCTGGTGCACACAAATAAAATGGACAAAGTAGACATTGACGTGGTCTAAGTCTAGAGCGTAGCAAGAAAAATCACTGGGGGGATTGCCCCGAATTGAATAGAATATTTATATACCCTTAAACGTCAATATTATGGAATTTGTTCTAAGTAATTGATTGGTTGTTCCCTTAATTACTGTTCTTTTCTTTCTTTACCTAAGTGCAATTGTATAACAGTAAAATAATTACCCGCGTGTGATTGTGAGATAAGAAGGGGTAACTTGACAAAGTAAAATCGACACATCAAATATCAAATCACATGTAGCAATCACAACACTAACACAACCCCCTCGTTACACTTTCGAATGTAAGTACCTACATGTCTAATAGGCATGATATGGTAGGGATACCTGTAAGGAGTACTTTACAGAGCCATTATTATTGACAGTAGGAGGAGGTAATCAACAAGAGAGTGTATTAAAAAGGTCTGGCTTTCCAGGCTTTCGGCCGTAGTTCTGGAGCTTTCTCCAATAAGCCAATACACCCAACTTCATGCGTGCCACGGTGAATTTTACGATCGCTAACCTATCTGTCTGTCTTAGCAACTTATTTGTAGTCATTCAGCCAATACCGAATTTATTACATTCGCACATAAAAACATTTTCTTAAGCATATACAACAGATAGAGAATACAGATTAAAATCCCTAATGTATTGGTAATAGTAATAGGCACACACTTTGCCACGTCGCAGAAATAAATGAATATGACATGCCACAGAAAGCTACCAAAGAGTCATCCACCAAAGATTCTTTTGTTGTACAAGGATTATGTTAAGACGGAGCTCTTTTCTTGGTTAACATTTTAACATATGCTAGGTTCACAAAGAATGAATTTATTTATATGAATAAATAATAGTTCCGAGTATTTGTCCCCCATGCTAATGCTCAAGGACACTAACTGATCGTATCGATTGCTACATGTGTATTATTATTGCTTTCATCTTCTAGATTCTCTTTAAACGATAAATGATGACATTAAATGAACCTTACATCCCACACGTTGGCGTGCAAGCCCTTACTATATTTACAAAGCAATAGAAATAAAACAATTTAAGTGTGTATACAATTTACAATAACACATAGTACGACAAGTCCTTGTTTCACCTGGCACTTAAAAGCTTCGGCTTTCGTGACTGACCATCATCATATATGGTGGGCTCGGGGATATAGAAATACCTATCTTTGCAGTGAAATCTATAAAAATTATACAGTTTTTCACGAAAAGTAAGAAACGTGAATAAATTATTAGAGAAGAATAAATGATATGACAGCTTGTCCAACACATGCATGTGCATGAACTTGGGTTCGTCCCGTGCCCGTCATATTGGTTTCTAAGTTATCTACCACTTGCTATCATGCACCGACACAGAAAATGTTGAAAGGACGAAGCCCGAAATTTTCTTTCAAGTGGGCATCGCGAACAAATAGTCGCAGCAACTGTCAATCTATCAACAACTCCGAATTTTGTAAATAATTCATGACATCATTAGCGTAATGCTCCCATTATTTTTTTCAATTCGAATGCATTCCCAATACTCTCTTCAACTTTTCTTTCCTCCAATACAGACATAAAATTGAGTTGCTTATCAATACATAATTCTACGTAGCTCCTGCGATAAAGTATCATTCAACGTATCTGTACATTTATGATGCAAAGTGTCTCCCGTTGAATATAAATTATTTATTGCGTTTACCGAAAGATAAAGTATTATGACTACAAAGGAATGTTAGCATAAAATATACATACTTACCTCTTGGCTCGTCATCTTTTCTGGTGATAAACCTGACCATTATTTTTAAATGGTTTGTGCGGGTTAGGCTTAAAGCGGACTTGTGAACTGAGTGGACACGCCCGTATGCCAAATTCCATGTGAATCATTCGGGAGCAGTTGCAAAGGCAACATTCAAAGACTCTTCCTTGCCATCGTTTTCCGCCAGTGACAGAAGAATTTCAGTTTTGACAACGCAGACAAGTAAAGGACACGGTTATAGGTACAAAAAGTCTATAACTGAAGTGGTATTTAAAATGTTATATCACACTTACGTAATAACAAAGTGTAGTACTCACAACAACAATATTGCAAATTATTATAGTGTATAAGTATATATCTCAGGTTACATGGACAGGTACACAACAGTAGTCAAACTAGATGAATCATTAATTCCAAGAATATGTAAGCACATTTGATTGTAAAATAGCTTGAAAATAAATGCAACTAAACGCGATGACACACCACACACTTCCGATGCATATTTGCTTCCTTACATCACACTACTGAAACGCAGCTGCAGAGAATGAGGTAGGTATAACGTTCAGAAGAGGCAACCAGACTTAACGTTGATGCACACTAATAAATGTATAGAATTGGTTATTGACTGAGAAAATAAGGGACAGCACCAATTTGGAAGACTCTATCACTCCTTCGACTGGAAAACTGGAATTGTTGACAAACAATTTATTCCCAACCTGAAAAAAAAATAATTGCGTAATTATAGCATTTGGTTGGGTAATTAAATGTGTCTCAACAATAAGTGGTTAGAAGATTATAAGTTTAGGGTTCACAATAATAATTATGACTTGACTTGAAAACAGAAAAGATGTTAGTGCATTGGCATCCTAAGGAAATTCTTTAAGACAATAACAATAGTTTTATAATAATGTAACGACACAAGTATAAACACGGTCTAAAGTAAACCACACTTAACTAGCAATAGGCAAAAGAACAAGAAGGTTTACACTTGGAAAGAAATAATTTAATAATACGTGCTATATGTGTGGCTTGTATGGTATATAATGTCTAATATTAATATCCATCTAAGTCATAGTCAGAGTCGTATGTATAAGTATAGTATTAGTGACACGCACACATTTTGGCTGGCTTAGCCTCGTAAATTATTCAAGGAACAAATGTAAAGAATATTTAACCACATGATTTTAGCGATAGCATAGAATGGACTATGTGGATGTGAGTTATTGGGCTACAACTACAACTATACTATACAAATAATATAACTACTACTGTCTACCTACATTGCACTGCCCTACTTGTACTTGGTGTTATAAGTGGTGAGCTACATTGTGTATGTGTTATATATTAATAATAATGCTTTGTATTTCAAGGTTTCTGTACTTCTATATTTGCGATATATTGCGATCGAAGGAAGACTGACTGAAGCAACTTAGTTTCATAATACTTATGCAACAAAAATATATTGAACACATACAATAACTCATTTTACACTTATAACAATAAAATCTATCCTTTGTTAAGTAGTACATCAATATTCAATATGATATAGTAAATATACACTATCCGTATTACTACCTATACACAAGTTTCTCTTCCAGAATAGTTTCATCATTAAAGTTTTCATTGTACAGTCTTATGTATCTAATACAATTACTTTGTAACCGAGGCCGACGTAGCATGCAGTCTTTCATTTGTCACTTTGATTTCTCATATTAGTTAAAACGAAATGAAATAAAAGGAAAACCGGAATAAAGAATATGACAACCAACAATTCAGACTTTTCAGACACTTGTCCAGCTGTTTGCTGACGTTCTTCACCAAAACACTATAGCTATTTGAAGAACAAAATTATAAGCCTATTGTATCAAGTGCACATGAAAAATCGCTGTGATCAATAATATCTAAAGGGTAGATACTAGTTTTACCAACATTGCAATTGGTTAGCTTGGGCAGAGGGGTGGGATCGTACTCAAACACGGCAAATAGCAGAATTTGTCAATTCCTGGAAATATGAACTTATCACCTCTAATTGAATTTGCTGGTTTCTTTTTATGTGCAATGCATGCAAGATAAAACCTTCAGTTCTCAAACTACTGTATTGTTTTAACAATCATTAAAAGTGTAAATGAAAGCAAAGACCTCGCAGTTGAGACTTGAGATTACAAACAGTAGATAAAATAAAATGAAAATTTTGCTGATACTGTGCAGTTCTATTTATATCTTACGTATGAATTTGCATACTACGGAAGAAAGGCAGCAAAAACGCTTTCATTTTTTGCATGCATACGCAGCCTGAAATTTTCGCTTTATTACTTTATGCTTTCACTTTTATTGTGTCGAAACTAAAGAACTCCTTAACCCCATCATTAATACTAACGTTTTTGCTAATACATTCCAGGTAAGAATTAGTAGTTGTACCCGAGATTACGTTTCTTTCTATACAACTTTAAAAGGCAGAGACTTTTGATCTTCTCCTTGTTTGTGTCCAATTATAAATTGTAAAGTGAACAGTTCAAAGGCTTTGTGTTTGCACTAAGTAGATACTAAAATTGTAGCATTATGATAATACGCAGATGGTGTTTCTGAGTGGAAAACAACTTGAAAGTACATAACGTACCTACTTTCTAATATTTACCTGATTATTTTATTTTATGTTGATATTTCTATACATTCCGGTATTCTACTACGTCAAGAATGAAAAGAGAAAGTCTAATCTAATCAATCGATACAGAATTTTTTTCTTCGTCCATTATGCACACCGCTGTGAATTGGGTTTCCCTTCACATTTATACCTATATCAAACTTGTCTAAGAACTTTTTCTTCTTCAATTTTCTATTACTTAATAGTCCGTCCGACTGCGCTCTATATAATCATTATCCTTGAACTCTACGTAGTTCTTTACATCTGTTGCTACACAATTTGGGTACTCATTGGCCCCTCCCCCTCCCTCCATGGATAATTTGCTAACGATGATAGTTTGTAAGTAATATCTTATTGAAATATTATAATGTGTTCCATAAAAGTAAAATGTAAACAATAACCATGCACATGCCCTGTGCAACTTTATTAAATGACAATAAAAGCTCAAAAT
>JABASH010004254.1:0-14466 GCA_019776445.1 Tomocerus maximus | reverse complement strand
TATAGCAAGGAAGTAACAAGTGAGACTAAGAAAAGAAATTGATATAAAAAGTATGATCTATAAATAATAGGTCGACATACATTGATACAGAAAAAAGAGAATAAAATGTTATTATCTAGAAAGCAAAAGTTAGGAAAAAGTATTTTACCTTGAGAAGAATTTCTACAGTGACGGCAAAGCCAGCCATGTCAACTGGGAATTTCCGATTGGCAACCCAACCGTCATAGAAGCCAGTGACCCGTCCATGCTTAACAATCGGAGAACTCATCCCATAGCTTGTCAGAAGTCCCACAGGCCACATGCCTATCCTTTTCACGGATCGGATCTGAAAATGTCGTAACACTTTAAAAAAGGTTTGTTTTTGGCATTTTAATAAAGGTCTGCACATTATGCATCCACACCTACTTCGAGTACTATAATTGTAACATGAAATAATTACTTGTCAAAACACATCTGTCATTTTTAATACTTAATCATGTGCTGGCAGATTTCGACTATGCTAACTAAAGGGTCAGAAATTCTGTGATGGATATGCCGGTGATTAAAAACTTTGTAAATATGGAGTAGGTAATCTAAATATATGATATGCATTGAATTTTTGTAGTGCAAATAGTTTTTGGCGATGCAGAGATATGCAGAGTAAGTTATAAGCAGAAATAATATATAAAGAGAGAGTAGAAGAATAGGAGCAATTAATTTCTGTCGAGTATCCAGCAGCACAGATGGTAGGAAAGAATTTACATCATGTCAGAGAAGGTAATGTTGCGGGTTTGTCATTTAATACGGCGAGTAATGAAAAGGATTTCTAACAAAATGGATGTAGAAAGCGTCCAGATTAATCGGATTATTTTATAAAATCTATCCTACTTTCCATGAGCTACAGTACAAGGGGCATTGCGGTCAAGAATTTTTGACTTTTCTATTGTTTGGGCGATGATTAGACTTTTTATAATTAAGTTTGCTATAGGCTAAATGTAATTGATGGAATATTTACTGGAATAATTGCGATAAGATCGGCTGGAAGAAAGAAGGTTGTGATAGAGTCAGATATGCTGTTGTTAGAAAATGTAAAATTATGTAATAAGTGAGATTTGTGTTATCTGAGTAGGCAGTTAGTTATGTAATGGGATGTAGTCCGCTTTGGAGTTGACATTAGTGTTGTGATGAGAGTGCTGAGAGGAGGGCGGGCTGGCGGGGGAGTGGGACAGGTTAGCTAGGTAAAAGGATTCTCATTTCCTCCGTTCTGGTTTCATGGAATTTCAGGAGTCAAATCAAAAGTCTAATGAGGCAACGAAACCTTTAAACAAACCTCAGCAAAGGGAATGGAGAAGACTAAACCGTAATACAGCAGTAATGCCGTTTTATCCTCATAGTTCTCTAAGTGGATCTGAAACTTCATTAGGAACTTCCTCTACTTCTCCACTCCCCTATCTCTCCAGCAAATGTACATGGAGAGAGGGAAGTTAAATTGGACTACTTCGACTACCTCCATTTCTCCAGGAACAACTCTTGAACATTATCATATTATTAGTTAAGGTTACTTCAAACTTCTTAAAGACACTTCTTCAATCTGTTACTCCACTCCAAATAAATATCTCCACTTCCAACTGAGAAATTTAGCAACGGGCTGCTTTCTAGAAAATAAATACTGGCGTGCATAAACGTAATCACAACTAAAAAGGTAAACTAGGATTCAATTCTCCGTCTTTGAGACTCCCCGAACGAGGCATTCGTTTCTGCTCCTGTGATTTGAAAACATTTCTTCCTATTTGGCTCAACTGACTCACCAGAGTCTTTTTCGCAAATAGTAGGCACAGAGCAGACTGCGAACTCGTGTTCTATTTATTTATGAGACTTATTTGCTCACAAGGCCAGGACTAAAAACAATGAGAACTAATCTTACCTAGAGATTTGAAATATTGTATGTATATAGATATATATTTAGTAGTTTCTATTAAATAAGTATTTCCAGGAGGCAAAGATGTTTGTTTGTTTCGAGCACACTCATAAACTATCTTAACAAGGCATGGGAACTTTGTAGCAAAACTTGCTTAGATTAAACACAACCCCAAGTACCGATCTAAGTAAACTAACTAACTGCTTACTACAACATGCTAATCCCTTCGAAATACTCCCTAACCAGGGAAGACCTTTGATTTGGTATATTCAGCCATCACAGCTGCAGCTAGAATCTACCTAATATAATTTAAGGAGACCCACAATAGACAGCTGGTCAGGTCTTTAATATTTATTGCACTATAAGTAGACATCTGATGGGTAGATGCCTACTTACAAATATTATCCACATTATAAATGTTATTTCCAAACTGATAGATAACATGAGAGAAAATTTCATTTACATAATGCACAGCTTTATTTTCTCTTTCAACATTTACCCTACAAAATCCATTACCAAAATTTATGCATGATTTTCCTAATATCATTTTAGACTCATGCAAAGCTCTCCAAGTAAATTGGATTGTGTCAATATTACGAATTACAATCCCGACAGTTTGGGTTTTAAACAAAAATAACCATGAAACTCGCGTCTCAACTCTTTATGTGGGGAAAACGATCTGCTACTTTGGTTCTACATCCATCCCCGCTGGCTTTCGCCTATTAAAATCTCATAAAACTGTAATCAACATTTTCTTACTATATCAACACGAACTCCGATTGAAAAAGTAAGAATAGGCACTGAAATGAGAAAATACATAACAAAGTGAACTTTACTGCAAGCTCTTCAGCCTTTGAATCCATAGCAATCCATTTTCTCCGACAGAGTAAGTTAATAATATTTATAGCAAGAGAAATCGGATGAGAGTGAAATAGAAATTGCATTCAAGCCATATGTAAATGGATTAAATATATGTATACCTATAGCACTATAGTTTCCAAGTCGTAAGATCTTGTAAAATCACATCCTAAATACTTATAACATGAAAACTAATTTCAATTTTGACAAAAACATTCGCTAAGTTGTAGAAGAGAGTAAAATTGAATAAAAGTTATTGAGTTAGGCACTTTTCTATTATTTAATTTTCCAATGCCAGACACACTATATAATAGTTCTATCAAAAACAGCACTATACAAAGTCATGTAAGGAAAAGAAATACATAATTAAGTTTGTTGGAATGATGTGCTGCTTCATTTCTTGTTAGATGTGCTTAGTTGATTGCTTTAGTGTTCTTGAGTAAACATACAAATGGGATTTTTGCAAATAGACAAATACCAGTTTTAACTTTAGTAGCAAATCTCAAAACATAAAAACGACAGCGGAAGCTAAAATTGTTAAATGTATTGTAAGCGAAGGGAAATATAATTAAATGTTGCCTTGATCAACATTTCCATGTAGCAGCAGTAGAAATCAAAGTACCTTCGGGTTTCTAAACCATAAAACTCTGAGTTTTCCAAATAAAAGATTCTTAAATCATAAAACAGGAATAGCAGCAACTTAATCCAGGGCATTCTGATCTGCTTCTTGCTAATTTGTTTTTAATTGGCCTAGTTTAGTATTTACTTAAAGATGAGTAATAAAAGTCGTAATTCTGAAATAATGCAGTAAGGTAATCTTACGAATAGTTGCAAGTAGTAATAAATGGACAAAACATTAGAACATTAGAACTACTACTAAAGAATAAATATTATGTGAGATGGCAAAGATCTGCTGGTGTCCTACAAGGCCAAAATGAAATTTAGTATGAAATGGTATGTAATAGGAGGTCCTAGGATATAAAACAAGAAAAGTAGCATAAAATAAAAAGGAATCAAACAGGAAGAGAATGAATCCACTTGTGCTTTGTACTGACTAATGTAGGTTGCAGATTACATAGCATGAAATAATAAGTATGGTGTAGAATTTCAAGAGACGAAGTGAAAAGTGTAAGGGTAGCTGTATGGACAGAGTTGTAATGCAAAGTAAGAGATCAGGAAAAAAGCGGAGGAAGGCATCTAGAAAGTAATTGCATCTTGGTAGCAGAAAGATATTAAACATGCAGACGAAGAAAAAAGTTGAGACGATGAAAAGAGCATTAGCCATTCTAATGGCTTCTTCTTCATCAGCGTAGTAATTAGCATCATTCCCCTCTCAACTCTTTTCTGCAGCCCAAGTATAGCTATCTATAATCTAGCAGATATTTATACCCTCAGATTTTCTCTATTCCACATTTATGCAAGATCTTACAACTTTGGTTAGGAATAATGTAGTCACTTAGGTCGTAGGAACAAATACGTACTTCTTCAATCAACGTTTAACTAACAAGTAAGTGTCTAAGTAAGTTGTAAGGAATGTCTGTAATGTGGTGGTGGGCTCTTTTCAGATGTAGTCCAGACCTCTTTTGCTCATCATCTCCACTCCATTTCTAAAAGCCTCAACCTCATTTCATCCATCCTAGAAATACCACAGACTATATCCAATAAGACTTGAATTATACTCCCAGCATGAATCAAAACATTCATAACTGCTATTTACAGCAAGAACACCCTAATAAATACTCTAATTATTCATTTCATACTGAAAAATAAAGTTTCCGTAGCAGAAAAATAAACTCTGTCCATGGAAAATCCTTTGGGTATACTAAACCCGGATAATTCATACGTAATTAGAAATAAAAAACTTGAGCTCATAAGTAGCAAAACCAGCTAATTCGTACAATCTCTAAAATCTCACAAACTTCCTGTACCTACTATAAAGTAACGTTATAATTAAGTAGCATTTCGTGTAAAGCTACAAACTATCTTTTATGTACTGCATTAAAATTTTACAACATGTGTCCTACCGTCAGTACAAATTAAAGGGTTGCTAATAAACACAGTTGTTCACTTGAATGTGCATAATTGAATTTCAGCACAGTCTCTGATAAAATACTGCAGGATAATAATTTCTGACGTGTTTCATGAGCTGGAAACACAGTTTAATATAGAAATATACTAAATGTCTGTGGTGTTTGTATAACGTGCACTCGATAAACGGATTAAGATACGGGAGGTTATTCTCATAAAGGAAATGCTTAACAAAGCTTATAATTATATTAGAAATATAAATAGCAAAAGAAATCAAAGTAGTGCTTTGGACACTCACCTCGTTGGATAAATATGTAATTGCAACGAACTAGCTTTCCCTTTGACATTGCACTACACCTGAGTGAGTTCGGCAGAGTATATTCAATACTATATTGGCCTATTCATGTGCTAGAAGTATCGGGACAGACATAGATTTCTTCCTATGGAATAGTAATCGTATTTGTATAGCTAACAACTTCTAGCGAAACAACAAAGGATTTAATAATATGGGTGAGAGATGTTATAAAAGGAGATACAGATGTAGAAGTGGAGCAACAGCAGAAGGTCTGACACATGCGAGGAGAAAACGTGGAAAAAGCAATTTGAGGATGTAACTCTACATGTGTTGAATGAAGCAGAAGAGAAAAGTAAACTATGTCAAGTATTGTCAAGTAGAAAGGTAAACCAATAAAGGCACACACTGAACAAAAGAGAAAAAACTGACAAAGTAAGACGTAAAAAGAATTGGCTACGAAATGAACGGCATCCTCTCTATACAGCCAATTCCTTCTTTATCCACCAAAAATGCAGTTTAACAAATAACTCAAAGCTCACACTGATTCTCTCCATCTATACATTTATTTCTAGCTCATATCATTCATCTATATCGTTCCTAGAATCTGTCGCACGGAGCAATGCAACTGGCATCGCTCTCTGAATTCCTGCCATTATTATGTAATTGGGTGGAAAAACACTTTTGCTGCCATTTTACTGAAATGAAAGTCCCTGTAGCTTTCAAAAAGAACCGCACGTAATAGCGGTATGATTTAAATTAATATATTTGGAACTTACTTCGTTAAAAAGCCGGAGATCATAAGTATTATCGTCATCAGCAAAATAAATAACTCCTTGTGTGTCGGCATAGTTGTCACGAACCCATTCCAGTCCTTTATTACGGTTTGACACTCCACGGGCTTTGATTTTTCGCTTTTGTTGTTCCTTTGGCATGGGAGCTGTTGACAGTAAAAGTAAATCAGGTTATTGCGTATTAGCTATTGTCCACTTAATAGTCTTCTGGTTTACAATTTTCAATCATAAGTAGCTTTCGTATTTAATAAGCTCTTTGAATAATCAAAGACTTTGATTTACTCCTATCTATGGGCGCTGAAAATTCCTATTTATTCACAGATATACTGCTTCCTGCATAATTAATGTCAGAAAGCAGATTCTTTACTATGGATATGCATACATTATACCAAAAATAAATGAAAAGCCGAATCGTAGCATACAGAATGTATAATTAATGGAGTATTAGTACGACTTCATCCCGATATCATGAATAGAATTGCCTATCCGTATTTCGCTTATTGGGGCATGGAATAATTTACTGTGGGAATTATTTTAAACGGTTTGAACGCGTGAAATAGGTTTTGAGGAATAAAACATACATTGATCGAAACTTTGATACTATGTATGGCATTAATGATGTGGGTGGGTTGTATGGTTTCCACGTTAAGCAAATTCACAAGCTATCCGGAGAGTTTCGTACCTCCGTACCTTTTACTCTATGCAGAGTAGCGTGGATTATCAATACAGATTGCTGCTCTTGATAGCACAACGTATTATCGTCGAACACGTTTTCAGAAACTGAAATATTCCCAAACATGCATTTAGAACAGACTTTCTTCGCATTATCAATTTAGAGGCTTTTGTTGGTGAACTATCAATGGGGAGTCTAAATAGGAATTCTCTGCTCCCCTCAGTTCTTATCTGTAATTCTTTTCGTTATTAAATATTAAGAGAGCAATATAAGAGATAAAGGTCATCCGTCAAATGCAATAGGTCTTTCTCGACAATCCGAATAGCAAAGCGCAACGACGACAATGCAAAACCGTTCTTATCGTTAATGCCATTCCTACATCTCACAGAGCATGTGTCAACATTGGTCAAAGTGGAATTAACCAAACATTAAAGTATTTAATGACCAATTCTTAATTGTAATGCTAAATTGTATGCTACAAATAAATATTTATTATTCAACACCTTTCAATTGTAAAGGAACGAAAAAATGATCCAAATCCATGAGACTGGACACTAGATAATAAAGGTAATTCGGGGATATGCAATCTCTGATCATAAATAAAATGTAAAGATAACCTAACACCGGTACATTAGTAGGACATACGGCGTATTTAACACAATGTAATTTTATCGTAATGGAAGTGTCATTCTGGCATAATTTCCATAAAAAAGCAGTCAGTTAGCAATGAACTTATAAGATGAGGACTAGCAGAAGATGTTTAAGGAGTAGATGATGGTGGAGGGTTAAAAAAAATCTCAGATGACACTGAAAATATTATGAGCATTTGGATTAAGATGCCCGCCTGCTGGATACTTGTAGTCGATAATTGAAAATTTCATTGGGATTCACAGGATTTAATTGGAAGGGAAGACATTAGGTGTGCGAAGTGAGGCAACAAATGTCACCAAGAAATTCGGCGAGGAGTTATAAAAATTCACCTCACTTGCCTCCTGTGCTCACTGCAGATCAGGAGTCAGGACTGGAAAAGCTATTGAACGACTTCTTAACATAATATAATGACTTTCTCTGGCAATAATATGAAGCCACGGCGAGTTTCCATTTAAAAGCATACTTTAGTCACGAATCTATCTTTGCAATATGAAACGGCTAACGGCAACTTTCCTGCTCGCTCCATCATCCGACCCTGCCCACCAGCCATCGCTCTTTCCATATAAAATGCATTCTTCAGCCACTTCCCTATAGAAATAAACTTTTACTTAAGTGTGGCAACTTTACTTAAGTGCATCATTTACTTATTCGCATCACACAACCACTAGGCTTCGAGGAGCTCAGAGATTTATAGCATTTTACTCTTCTACACAGAAAGGAACTTCCCCTCTCAGTCACACACCTTTCCTGACCATTTTTAAACTCTTTTTATCATAAAGTTCAAAAAGGCGGACTATAGATATGAAAATATTCATACTATTCCATGGAAATTGACGAACAGTCAAACTTCCACTACAAAACCTTGAAAATGTGACAAAGACAAACACAATGGAAACCATTTAATGTGGGATGTTGCGTATTTTATAAATCTGCTTTAAATGGATTATTTTTATTTTACTGCAAGGTTAATAGTTTTGTGGATACATTACTCGTTGTGATCGATATAAGTTTCCCCTCGGAGATAATTCATCATTTGTATTTGTATTACTAAACCGGAATACTTGCACAATTGGAGAATATAATGATGGAAATACTCTCAGTTGGTAATTATTCCTCTGAGTTCACCTTTTCTCGTAATGCTAGACAGATCTATCTGTTCATCCCCATAATTTAAGACTTGTCCACTTCAGATGCAAGACAAAATATTCTCTGGCAAGTTTCCTAATTCCTTAGTGACTAGTCTTAATAATATGTGCCAACGGGTTGGATGGATGTCTATCATCATTTTTCCTAATGCCTGCAATTCCATATATTAATTTTGCCAAATAATTATATAATTTTTTTGGAAGACTGTAAATCTCAAGTCTACGCATATAATAAATAAAATAGAATATAATATAATAAATAGAATAGAATAATAGAAATAGAATAATATAAATAGGCATTAGTATCACAATAATATTATTAGATATCTATCGACTAGTAACATTTTATTGGTCTCTCATCTCTTAATAAATGTGAAATTATAGTAATATAGCTCATACATTGCAAATTATTTACAAAAATTTGTAAGCCAGAACTGAGTATCAAAAATTTGTAAAAATTGTCGTTTTTTTTTTGAGGTAGGTACCTAGTTATTTTTTGTATTTCGCATGATTTCAATGTAGATATGTCAAAGCATATACCTATCTGGTCCAATTTCCATAGATAGCAATGATGTACCTAATGCAATTACCATGCAAAGCTGCCATGTAAATACATTGCAAGAATAGTAGTAGCTATAGGTGAGAGTGTCATGACCTACTGCTTAGTGAATTCGAGTTTAATTTATGTATTCAGTACAACAAAATTCAGTTAGAAGTTCTAGAACGGACTAAAGATTCCAAGTTGGATAGGTGGGAGGTCAAATTTATAGAAAGCGAAATCCTATAGTTTGATCGTGGAGGAGAAAAAGTGGGAAAAAGGAAGGAATGGACAAAGACAGATAGAATGGCCAGAAAAGTAACAAAGTGAAATATGAGCGTTGGAGAAAGTAGAAGAGTTTGTAAGAGGATTCGGATGTATTATTTACCATCCTCACTTACCTCACACTCACACACATTCACACAGCTTCATATTACAACGGCCTCGGTCCAAATTCGGAGAACTACTACAAACATAAGGAAGTACTTTGAGACTAAACTGACAACTGATGCTGCCTTTACACTATTCCTTAATACACAATAAATAATGTGTACCAGGTGCTTGGCTGGACGCTCTCTAATGCTTGTTTCCTACTTTACCCGTTTGACCACAATCCTGCGTACTACAAATAAAAAAGACTCCTCGACAACTAAAAACTTCCTTCCTCAAGTCTCTTCTAGAAAAACCTCTTAAAACCCACTGAGAAACAGGAAAAAACTAATAAATTCTCCAACATTTCCCTCTACTATCAAGAACGTTGGGACAATATCTCACTGGCCAACCTCACAAATATTACTCTTCCCTTCAATTCTCAGAAATGTAAGGACACTACATTTTTGGGCGTTTTATATGCCTAAGACATTGTACTTTCGGGCTAATATTCATTTCATTGGAAAAAAAGGAATGCAGAAAGCCAAATCTGAATGTAGGACATACAAGCCAAGACACGTGTTACTTAAATTCATGATATTTTTTTAAGATGAGTATCACTTTTACGAAGTTTAACATGCAAATTCTGTACAAGAATATTTAAAAATACGTAGTACCCAGAATACTGATACACATACTTACTACGGTGAATTTTATAACAGAAAATTAATGTAGAACAATGTGATTTGAGAATAAAAGTACTTATTATTATGTAGGCCATTTATGTCATTGGTTTGATAAATGGCACTCGTTTAGTGATACTCAAGTGTGGGAGTACCCGGGTGTCTGTGTGGGAAATAACAAGAATGTAATAAACCATTGTGAACGGATGTAAATGTAGAGGAACTAAAAATTGCGACAACTATTATTGGTAGTAAGTAATTTGTAGTGGTGCTATTGTGTCCTATTAACGACAATTATCCTGCGCTAGGCAATTTCGATTTTGAAAATGTGCCAATAACTTTTGACACGAACAAAATACCTACCATTGGCGATCTGTTAGCTTTCAAATGAGCTATTTCTTGACTTTCTACGATGAGCTGAACAAAAGTTATATAGATTTTCAGTTTTTAACCCCTCCTCCAGTCAGGGGGTGTGTCCGATTTTGCACATTTACAAATTCAGTGGTCCTACTGACCTCTAGATGACACGCAGAAAATTTCAATAATGTAACTTAATCCGTTTGAAAGTTATCTTGTATACAAATTTCAGGACGGACGGACGGACAGATATAGTATTCACATAAAGAGGTAACTAAAGTTCCTCTGAATAACGCATAAGTTTTCGTTTTTCGTAATGTCATGCGATTCATTTCTTGTTTGCGAACTACCAGCACCTAATGACGGTTATGTAACCTGATTGATCTGATACGTAAGGTTGTCTCTTGTCTCTGTGCTATTTTCCCCAATAATATTGAGTAGAGTAAATACAGCGTCCTTACTTGTAAGTACAGTAAATGTGTTGCTTGAAGATATTATTTCAGAGCAACTGCTTTAGCAATGGAAAGAAGTAAGTGTCAGCGTAGTCAAAAATTTATGCACAACTTTTATGACGAGGATAGGAAGGCAACCTTTCATGAAGGTGCTTTGGGATTACAGCTCCGCAGGTACATTACATGGTTTTAGGGATTCCTTTGATATGAAAATGGTAAAGTGGAAAAGTAAGTAAAAAGTGACGTTACCGATCATGTGGATGAAGCGTATGCCAGTGCGTCTAAGAATAGTTGACACTTGTGGACTGAGAGACTCGGCGTCTTCAATAACGAGCCATATGATGGATGGAACGTGCATAAGAGTTTGAGCCATACGCGTCAAATCGGGAACTTGCTCCGGTCTTTTGTAGGTCGGTGTTATGATGTAGATCATTGGAAGTTTTGTCGTGTCACCTGAAAAATCCATCATCAGTCACCATTATCAACATTATGCCTCCCTCTTCCATTTTCTGCAAAAACTTTACATCATTTCTAAAATTTTACTATTTTATCCGCTACTCTCTCATTAAAATACCTATTTCGGTCAACAGGCATGGCATATAGCATAAAATTATTATTATCCAAGCTGAAAGCAAAAAGTTAAGACATTGATGCACAGTTTTTTATTTATCCTTTGCCAAAAATAAAATGTTCTTGCTTTTACTCTAATGCACCTATTGGAATTTTTTTTAGTTTTTTTATTAATAAAGACACAGACATGTAATACCAAAGGGAACTGCAAAGATAAAGAAGCACAGCTTGCAAATATATTCAGACGCTATACGTTGGTTTGTGAACAGTATCATTAATACCATAAATTAGTTTATACAAACTTTAAAAACTATATTACGATTAATTCTCGAAAAGTTGACGGACTACTAGCCTTATACGATTCAAACTATAGCATAATGACTATAAGTTTTGAAATAGCATTGTTCGTGTAAACTCAACTGAATACGAAATTAAATAGAATAAAATGGTTTAATATTCATAAATCTAGAAGTCTTCTACTAAGATATGAAATTTTAATGGCTCGTATAATAAGTTTACGGATATAAGTATTTATGTCTTCCAACTTTCTTTGTTAGATTAAAGTTTGTTGGTAGCTCTTTCGAAAATATTATTATAAAGACTAAAATATTCAAGTGAGACGTTAGATATATTCCATTAGTTCAATGTGCCCCAGTGGTTAATGTCCACTCCATTTCAATGTACTCCGTTTCTCCACTCCGTACAGTTAAAATGTAGAAATTGTTTTCTCTAAGACAGGTTTAAGTTAAATTAATTTTATATGAAAGCGCTTTAACTGAAACTAGAAGATGTGCTCCTATAATTCTAAAAGTAGTAGAGGGATTTGGTATCTAAAAGTGAATGGGAAAAGTGATCGATGCAATTTAATATTTTATAGAATAAAAATTCACTATTTTGCTATCTCCGTAGAAGCCTGAAATGTTTAGCTCTGAGGAATGACAAGAATTTCTTGTGTTTCTGCAATGTTTCATTGTGGCACTGCTTATTAGTATTTTGCATGACACATGTTATGAAAGTCTAAAAATAAATGTAATACTTGTCAAGCGTAGGATGACAATGGATAGATGGGAGAAAAGAGTGGATGGAATAGGCAAAGTTATAGAAAAGAATGCACGTGACAAAAGGCTAAAAGCATATCCAGCTATTTCATAAAATACAATATAGAATGAAGAGTGTTCCATCCATCAAATCCATATTTATTAGCCCTGAGAGAGAAATTCCAAGAAAATAAAAAGACTGTTGTGTTGAAATCACACGGGAATAAATAACACAAAGTAATGCACTTACTTTAACATTCTTTCCAAATCCAAGTTTCAGCTTTCATGCAACGCTCTAAACATAATCTATTAGGTCAGACAGACGAAATTCGCAGCAAGACAGTAACACATAAAGAAAAGTCACAACGCAACGGTGAGCAAAGTTATTCAGGGCCTATACATATTATTATTGCAAAACACATTATTTTATATATTATTACGTAGTTGGATGCATCTATCTCCTATCTGCCTTAATATATGTGCAATACAACAATTCATTCTTTTGCTACTTTCTCCGACTTCTGGGCATCGTAACAATAGGAGGTAGCTAAGACCACACTGCCAGAAATACATAATATTCGTTGGAGGTGGACTTTTCTGGTGCTAAGTTGCTGCTAACGATAAGTTCCTCAATAAATCTTGGAAATGACCTATTCGAATGCATAACACTACCAACTCCATAAGTAGCTTACACCGTAAGTAAATAATCGTGAAACTTCAAGTGCAAAAGCATATGGAACAAACTGCTCTCTTCCAAGATACACTCGATGAAAGAGTGAGACAGAAACACCCGACCTACTATTTTTTATTCCTGCTGACATTTTATAGAAACGACTACCAAAACCAGCCTTCTTTTTCTCCAACTCTACTCAATGAAGATGCACTTTCCTTTCGTAATGATATAAAAACTACCAAGTGATTCGTAGTATGTCCACATTATTTCAATATCTCGGGGTGTCGTACAACTCGGCGATCTGAAGGGCTATATTCAATTAAAAATGTCAGATCATAAGAGAAATAATAGACATCTTTCTACCAAAATCAACGAATATTCTAGTCAATTTTTCAATGGCAAAAGAATCATTGCATTGGGAAAAGAATTCTCCATGAAAATATTATGCCCCTTGTGATAGGTTAAATGCATGCCGCTATTGAAATGGCATACTTCATCCTGCTAAAAAAATTCCACAGCCAACTATACTAGTAAACCACTTTTCTTAATACCTTCTTAATATTTTATTTATATCTACACATGATACTTATATAAAATTTATGGCAATAGAACTCTTAGATTACGATTATAAGCCCAATGTTAACCATTAGCAAAAGCAAAGTGGATGATTGCGGAAAAACACAACATAAAGTAAGCGTTCTTTATGATAAAACTAATGAAAATATATATCAATGTCACTAATGAAAAATAATGTCATACTAAGAAAACATTTATTCATCGCAGCTACATGGCCTTTGTTACCACGTTTGAAAACTTATGGAAGAGTTACATGCGGAAGTAAAATAACATTATGTTACGCAACAAAGAAGGCGATTTGGTTTGAAAAGAAAAAATAATGGAGCATTGTTTTAAAACAATAAGTTAGAAGCAATTAATAACGTAGCACAGTAATAAAGACAACAAACTAAGTAGTAGAGTACTTACGTAAATTAGAACATAGGAAAGTGTCGCTGCGGATATTATCCAGGACCCTTTCGGAAATATTGTGGACAACTGTTTCGTCAATTCGAACTGAAATGCTCCGCGTATTTATAACGCCTACGTCTTCAGTTCCACCCGTATACCCTACCTGAAAATTATAAAACATTAATGAGAATACCTCAAGCAATTGTTTTTAATTATCAGAAAATATGTTTAATAAATAAGTTATAAAAATTAATACAATGTCGCGTTTTTATATTTCGTACAATTGGTACAATTGGTAGACAGTTAAAAGGGCAAAAATCCCATCCTAAATTGCTGCTGCCATCCTACAATATAAGTGTAATTACCTAACGAGGAACAAAAAAGGACCTTTTTTACATTTTGCCTTTTTTACCTTTTTTATAAAAAAGGTAGGCAAAATATTCGAAAAAAGGTTTGCCTTTTTTGCTTTTTTACCTCGCATTA
>JABASH010004253.1:0-14470 GCA_019776445.1 Tomocerus maximus | reverse complement strand
AAGATAGCTGTGGCTATCGAAAGCTTGACCTTTTAGTTCATTAAAAACTTAAAATGTTTTCCTCGAGAGTCTTAAACTTCAATTCTTCTACAAATTTCCGAGGATGGAAGAGTCTGAATGAATATCTATATGATTCTTGTTATAGGGATGAACAGTGGAAGGCCGTTTATACGGAATTGGAGACTTACATACGTGCTAATCTAAACTCCGAAAACCACAAAAAAGTCCTGGAATGCTTTCTTGAAAGTCGTCGACGTGATGACAAAGTTCTTTCAAATAAAGAAGAAGCTAAAGCTAAATTGAAAGACGCGAGCCTCAACAGTGCAATGGGAGAATTGGCTAGGTAAATAAATATGCTTAATTATTTATCCGTATACTTTCGTATTAGGTTACGCATTCATAATTGGAATTGATTAACAAGCTCAGTGAACCATTTCGTATTTCGTTATTTAGTTTGATTAACCCAAGTGTTGACACTGATTCTCCCATGTCTCCACCTGCCATTACTGAACCAGTTGATAATATCGACGATAGCAAGCCAACGACAAATAGTAAGCCAATAGTAATTCTTGTTTTATAAATCGATAGCTTAAGTAAAAGATGATACAAAATACTTTATTATTATTATTATCGTTTATTATCACGGATCATTGCATATTTTATAAATATTCTGATCTAAATTTACAAACTTGTAAGGATGAGAATGAGAAATTCCAATAAAATACAAAGTCAAAGCTATATAAATTAGGGTAAACTTGTTATATGCCTAGGTGACTTATATATATGGGCCACAGATATAGACGCTTTAAATCGATTTTCGAATTGGTTATTTTAGTTTAACCGGACAAGGGATAAATATTTTTATTTGTTTTCAAGGCAAAGTGAACTTACTTACATTATGGCTACAAAGAACTGAAAAAAGTGATTGCAGATCGTTGCCTCAAAACGGAGCCAAATTATATACGCAGTTGGAAGAAAAGGAAAAGGAGAAACAGGCAAAGCTACAAGCGTCGTCGTTAACTTGATAACATTTCTACTCCTGAATGTCTAACAAACATTGTTTTAAATATGTGTAAGTAAACTCTGTTCTTGTTGATAAACACTTTTTATTGGTTTTGAATATCGAATATTATAAAAGCAATTGTAATGAATAGTTTGGATTCGAATTGGAGTGTATTTTGGTTGTGCACAATTTTGATGTTTTAAGTTTATAATATTAAATATTAATATTATCCACTGAGCTTTTACGATTCACGGCCATCACACATTTTATAGTATAAGATCAAACTTTGTGAGAAACTCAGTAGACGTAATTGAGGTAATTGACATCAAGCTATTCGGTTAGAAAAAATGGCTGTCTAACTAGATATCACTTAGTTAGGTGCTTTCAGGCTATTATAAGTAAAGCTTTCCGGTTCATGCTTGCTGTGGTCAAGTCGCTACCACCTAAGGAAATGCGTTGGGCACTAAGTAACAAATGTAAAAAAAATTGAGTTAGATATTGTTGAAAAAGCATTATATTTATAATAATTATCATTAAGTACGATAACTGGAATTTACTTCTAGATCAAACTAAAGACTAATAAGATCGAACTCATAATATTATTTGTGATTTGCTGTTGCTGAAGTTAAAATATGAGAGTGTGTTCTGTACCTCATATCCATTTGGATTTGCTTCAAGGTACTTCTGATGATAGGCTTCCGCATCTGTAAACTTTCCTGCAGGGACAATTTCTGTTACGATCGTCTTCCCCTTGAAATGTTGGGCCTGTACTGCGTTGGTTACTTCTTGGGCAATCGTTTTTTGCTGTTCCGAGTGGTAGAATATTGCTGAGCGGTATTGGGTTCCTTTATCAGGTCCTTGGCAATTTTTGGTGGTGGGATCTGTTAGAAAGGTGGACAAATTGATAGATTTAGAATTGTCAGGTTTTATTTTTCGATTCAAAATTGTGTAGTTATATTATGCAATTCTCTCTACCGTGCATTCTGTAGAAAAATTCCACTAATGTATTGTAAGTAACTTTTGATGGGTCAAAGTCTATTTCGATAGCTTCTGCATGTCCCGTGGTACCGGAGCAGACCTGAAAGATAAAGTAATTTTATTGATCATTCTAGAATTTCTATTCCAAAATATTGGTCTATTGTATTACTTTCAACTTTGTTTTATGTACCTGTTTGTAATTAGGCTCGTTTACCTGACCCCCAACATAGCCGACTTTTGTGTTAATTATTCCTTTGTTTTTATAATGTTTGTCGAATACTTTTTGGACACCCCTGTAATTATCAGTCAGACCATTCAGTTTCCAAAAATTTATATTTAGATAAATAGTTATAGCCCTGGTCCAAACTTATTAATAATTTAAAAAACTATTAATGGTATTTCTTAGTGAAATGAATGGTTTAAAGATACATTATAAACAATTTGATTGATATAAATGTAGATATTTAATTATAATTTATTTTTAATAATCTGTTTAAATAATTGCAATATTCATTATATTTTTATTTCCAAAAAGAGTTACCAAAAGCATCCTGCGGCAAATGTGGCTTTCTCAGCTGATGTCATTGTAGAGTATAGACCGTATTGAGACACAGAGGCTGCAATCAGTAGCCAGTTAGTGGGCCATGTAGTGGTTCTTTTGAGAATATTTTGAATTTGGATATGCATTTAATAAATTCACATTATTTTCCTTCACTGATAACTGGATCTTTCCCCAACACCCAATGTCGTTTTTAAAAGGGTATCAATATTTTTAACTTAGTTTTGTATCACATTTATAGATTATTGATTATTGATTAAGACTCAGCTGGTTGTAAAAGTCAGTATGCGCTGCGATTTCTGAAACGGATAAAATTGCAATATTTTGTGTTGCGCATTACCTTGTGAGTTTGGTATTGGTGTTTGTATTTTGTATAACCGTGTTTGTTACGATGCAACCCAAAAATGACCTCTCTGTTGGATAACTTTGTTATTTAACAAAGTTATAACAGTTTTTTGATAACTTTAGCTCTTTTAATTTAATGTTTCATAGTGTTTTGAAATCGATTTTAACACTTACCTACTTCAGCTTGTTTTGTACAGCCCCTTGCAAAATATCAAGTAGTAATAAAAATCGTGCGTAAAAATATACTTGTATTATATGCCGTATCCCACGGAGTGTTTTAAACTGAATGGACAAAGATGACCTATAAGGTGTTATTTAGCTTAGCGACCCACTTAGTGAAAGTGAATGTATACCTAAAGAAAACATTATAATCTTTTCCATTATACTAGCAACTTAGCAAGGTATGTGTGAGTATGTGAGTGTGAGTATGTGCGTATGAGTATGGATGCTCTTTTTTTACTAAAGACTTACAAAGTTACAAACTACAAACACAAGATTACAAAGCAGATGGAATGTATTATCAGCATGCTCTGCTATATGTATAGAATGTATGAAATCTCGAATACTTTGTGCATATTATGCTGCACATGTATCATCTCTATGTGATAGGCATTTAGCACTAAAGATTACTCAACGTTTAAATAAATATATACTCAACACGTGTTGGATGTGTGTAGACAAATAATAAATAATATCCACTAAGTCCAGTATATAGTACTAGTATTTTAATACAAAAAAAATTACATAGGAAGTATCTTAAAAAATAAATATAAGGAGAAAATAAGGTACACACAGTAAATTGATAATTTATAGTAAAAAGCTGAGCTATGGCGTACAGAATAAAAGTAAAATAGTTGGTTAGTAGTGCTGCTGTATGTACATTACCAAACTGAATAATAATATTATTATCTAAATCTAAATCCTGTTGGCATTGTATTATATAGGGGAGACTGGGGTCAATTTGCGTTTAGACAATTTTATTAAATAACATTGACAAAAATAAATTAATTTGCATTCTGGACTGTAACGAGTACATACTTAAGTAGACATTGCCTATTTTTAAATATGATTTGAATCGTAAACTAAACGAAGAAAAAATATTTTGTGGAAGTAGCATTTTTCGCAAATCGACCCCAGTACTGGGGTCGTTTTGCGAATACCTTGGGGTCGATTTGCGAAACCTTAAAATTATAATGTTCTCCCTCGTTTCTTCGATTTCCCTTCTTAGGGGTTGATGTGTATACTTTGGGAGCTAGTATAAGCATGGTTTAGTTTTCAGCAAAAAAACCGAAGTGCCTTTAAAAAGCACACGAAATCTGCTTCCTCTATCCTATGATTTCTTCCATATCAGATATGGTCTTTAAACCTCTTTCGAGGTAACAAATTGAAATAAATGGAACTACTTTGGTTGTCTATCTTATAATAGGCAGGCATGACTCACAAATGAAAATTATGATGAAAGCTTATTGAAAAACGTTCGTAAATTGACCCCACTAATTTCAGGCAGATTGACCCCATCACAACTTTGTCGACATAAATATTTTTCTATCGAAAACTTTTGAATTAATATTTTCAAAAACTTTGGAAATTATTTCTAGCAGTATATTCTCTTCGTCAAAAAATTATAATCTTTGGATTTTTCTTAAATGGATCTCTAAGCGAAATTTAGTGAAGCCGTAAAAGTTTATACGTGTTTTTGGGCTCGAAAAAGTTAGTTTTATTTTTAGAAACCGCAACATGGTCTGGATATTCACAATTTTTTGTTATGATGTTAACTAAATACTTCACATTTTGAAAATTTTCGCGACCAAAAAGTCAAGAATTCATTGAAAATTCTTTACTTCGTAAATTGTACCCATTCGCAGATTGACAGTCTCCCCTAATGATATGTATGCAAATAATATTTTTATTTTTAGGGAAAAGCAAACTTCAATTTCATGAATTAATAATCAGTAAAAAAATTCTTAATATAAAAGGATACTATTTATGATACCATAATTTATTATTCTACTGCAGTTCGTATACCTTTTTCAAAGTTAGTTATTTTTGACTTAGCTTCTCTTTCAAAACAAAAATAGTGTATAAAATATACATAGGTATACCCAGAGAATACATTAAATAGGCTTATCTCAGATTAATTTACATTTTCTGTCCCGCTTAAAATTACTAATAATTATTGTAGGTGGAAAGGTAAATTGAATCGAGAAAACGTGTCTGTCCCATTATTCATTTAAATCGGTCAGACTAAAAGGCCCCATCCGCCCTACCGGTCCCCACCCGCCCCACCTAACCTAATTTTTCATAATCTAACCTAAACTGATAGGGTGGGGCGGCTGGGGCCGGTGGGGCTGATGGGGCCTTTTAGTCTGGCCGCATTTAAATGGATATAATTGACTATAAAGTTTAAATATTATTTACAATTTTACACTGTTGCAAATATTACAAAACTCAAATTTCAGTGACTAGATTGGAATAAAATCTTATTATGTGGGATTGGGTGAATAAAATATGGTCCTCCGACCTCCCAGAAACATAAACTTAAGAAGTCAGAATAATGTTAAGCTAAGCATTGCCCAAGAGGAATTAAGTGCGATTTAACTTCTATTATCTGATTGTGTTAATTGTTAATACTGCTCATAATATAGGTACTACCTATATATCTAATTGTGTAATTTGAATTAAGCGTTTTATATTTATATGATGCGAGTAATTAATTAGGTGTACATCTTCATGAAGAGTATCTACACGAGAAGATGCTATTTAGACAGTATCGCTAATATCCGCCCCCAGCCTCTTGTTGCTGTTTTTCGTCCCATTCAGCTTGTTGCTGTTGACTTTCCAGTTGCTTCCAATATTCCAGTATCATGTGTGCTCCTTTCTGGCCAATCATCATTGATGGTGCTTGAGTGTTCGTGACCTAAGGCATATTTTTAATAGTTTAAATGCTCTTTATTTCTTTAAGACACAAAAAATCGTAACTTACCACAACAACTGGCATTATACTGGCATCTGAAAAAATAATTTTTGTTTTAATGACATATTATGATGTGGATATAATATTGCTTATTAGTTAATAATTACTTTACTACAAACCTATGACTCTCAAATTTTTAACTCCTTGTACTCTTAGTTCGGGGTCTACTACCGCCAAATAAGATCCCTTAGGTCCCATTGCTGCAGTTCCACATGGGTCTGAAAAACAAATGAAATTAAGCGTAAGTATCATCATAAGCAAAACAGTCTCATAAAGAAGTATTAATACAGTAATTAATGCATTTAAAATTTACTAACGGTGTATCGTCACGGTGTATCTTCTTATGTAACATATCCAGTACTAAAATATAAAAATACAGAAAATACTTTTAAGTGTTAAGTTAGTGTGAAAAACGTAGGCAAATAACCATAAGCTCCAAACATTACCAAGCATTACAAGTAGGTTACCAAAAGTATTAGATGTTATCCGTGTACTCCATATCTTTAGCTTGGATCCTAACATTCCTAACACAAATATTTAGCACACTCTCCAAGCACAGTTCGTAAGATAGCTATGTCAGGATTCAGGATTCAGGATACAATATTAATGTATAAGTGGTGCAAGCAAGTATGTAAGCCAACTGCTAGAAATTATTCTACGTTATGGACAGAGTAATTGTCTCTGATGGGAAAATGGGAACTCGGTGTTAGTAATTTACAATGCAAAGTTAAAAAAAGTCCCATCCCATGCCCAGTTCGAAAAATGAGATAGGTATGAGTATCTAACCCGTGGATAACGAGCACATTATTATCTCTGTTTTCCATTAGATTTTAAAGTTCACGGAAAGGCAAATAAATTCATACCTCATTCGAACGGAACGGTAAATGTTCGCACCCTGGAAGTGGAACGTCTGTGAATTTGGCATTTAGATTTTGAAAGACTGTCGTATTTTCAACAAGTTGTAACGCGGCTAAAGTTCCCTCTAGTAAAACTTGAATGTCCACATCATCCGGATCATTCAGATAGTTAGGATCCTATGTTATAATCAGCAATATCAGTGAACAAATTTTGTAGGACAAAACATATATCTTTAAAAATCCACAAATTCGACACTCACGATAAGTAGTTCGTCATATGGACTAGAGCCACCCAGACGAATGTCACCTCGGGCAACCGGACGAGCCCCAGATATAGCAATCATAAACGACTCTAATATATGCAATAAAAATAGTCTAGGTTGTCGTTTTTTATTGGTTCAAAAACATGTAAGATTCTTACTTACCCTTTCCGATAGCATGGGCGTAGTATTTACGTAATTCGTCTACTTTGATGTTGAATGCTTTTGCATAAGTTTCTGCAAACGTTTTATGGACAGAAAATCCGAAAAGGAAAAATTGTAACTAAACATTGTGAAATTAAAAAATCACATAAATTCTTGTTTCCAAATGGCCAAGTGAATGTGCTGATATAATAAATAAATCTTACATCCGGCCAATCTCCTTCGCCACGAGCTTTTGCAAGCGAAGAGGAAAAGACACCTGAAGCGTGGCATCCAGCAGATGTTAACTTTCCTTTTCCTCCGGTAAACCATTTTGCAAACTCTTTAGGGTTGACATCCCTATCCAGAAATAAAGACCTCGGAGGATCAATAAAGATAGGGTTCAGGTAGACAGCTATAGAAATAGTACAGTGTAAGTGATCTCTTATTCTAATATTATGTATGTAATAACTATGTAATAGTGTGTGATACCTGTGTGGTCTTGAAGATTCTTTCCTACAGGCAAATCATGTCTGCAAGGAATCTGCATATATACAGTGACAACAACATAAAATTCCACAATTAATAGAAACAAAAAATGTTTTAAGAAAACAACTTACACCTAATTCCTCCAAATGTTCCCGTGGTCCGATTCCTGAAAGCATGAGCAACTTGGGAGAAGTAACAGCCTATATAATATTCGATCAACTTAGTTATTTTTTGAAGGAATAGGTGAAGGTGGAACCGTTAAGATAAATGCAATGGTACCCCAGCAGAAACGATGACCTCCTTGGTGGCTATAGCGGTGTAAGTTTTTCCATATCGGTCGTATGATACGCCATAAACCTCCTGGTTTCCTTCTCTAAACAAAATCTGAATTTTTAGAGATAAAAATTAATAAAATGATACATTAAACTCGGATAATAAATATAATATAATAGTGCTCAATTACTTTATTGACTTGGGCATATTTTCTGATGGCTAAAGTTTTCCTTTTTCTTGCACTTTGGATAAAGGCTCTGTAAGGAGCATTGCGAATACCTTTTTTAGTTGTGTGAAAAAGCTTAAAAAATCCTTCTGAATGTGGTGTGTTAACATCAATTTCTGGGTATCCAAATTCTTGTCCAGCTTTTACAAATTCCCTGTGATGAGACAAAAATGTTCAAATTAAAATGTTATGGTAAATTCTATAAACAATTTTATATTCTGTGTTAAAACGGAAATACGAACTCTGAAAGTCCGGTATAGTCAGGCAGTTCTACAGCCAAGTCGCCATCAAATCCATGGTATTGAGCTAAAGTCAAATTTCTGTATTAAAATTAATTCGATCGCAAGGAATTCATACAGATGAAATAAGTTATTAACATACGATCTCCTTTGGGATCTCCATAGGTCTCTAATTCTTTGAAATGGGGAGTCACTCCTTCATAACTCCAACTTGGGTCTCCAGTAATCTTTGCCCAGTTGTCATAATCTCGAGGATTACCTATACATATACGTCATGCAGTTTTTAGTTTTAAACAAATTAATTTTTTTTATTTCATTTCTCTAAAAAGGTTTAATTACCCCGAAGATACAGCATGAAATTGATATTCCCAGTTCCTCCTGCACAAAATTACATCTTCATTTTATTATTTGAAGTAATCCGGCATTATGAATCAAATAGCAAAAAAGTCTGATTTTTTTAATATTAGGTCGAAGAATATTTACCTAAACTTTTTCCCGTTGACCAACTGGATTGCTTGATAAAGATAATGAAGATCAAATATTAAATTGCTTGTAGATGCAAAAACAGGATTAAAATAAAATATATGTGGCGGAATATATTAATACTTGACATTTTACATACATGGTAATCTTATGCATGTGTTACTGTGTAGGATGAATATAGATATAGTTGTCTGCCAAAATCTGCTAAAGGGAGTAAAGGGACGAACCTGGTTAACAGAGTTAAGGTTTGCTCCGGTTTGAGGGACACTTCTGTGCATCCAATCTGTCTCCGGGTAGTTGACCAAGAACAGTCCAAAACCAGGTATACTTTGTAAAGGATGGGGCTCTCCCCCAGCTTCAGATACACAAGATAGGTAAGTGTAAAAATACAGGAAATGCATATTCTACTATTGTTCGCTTCTCAAGAAAGAACAAGTTTTGTGCAAATATTTAAGCGTTTGTATTATCTCAATCTCCAGTTTTTGAATGCTAATGAAAATAAGTACCTTCCAGAAGTAAAACATTATAATGCGCTGACAATCTGTTGGCAACTACGGAACCGGCCGAGCCTGCTCCAACTATGAAAATAATTTGACAAAAATATGACCAATTTAAATATTAGAAGTTACCAAAATATGCTGTATGCACTTAGGTAAGTATAAGGATATTTTGCTTGGATTGAAATGAATTTAACTATGTATATTCAATTGCATGAGAATTGGGAAATTGTAATGAATTATTAGATTAGGAACAAGCAATATCCCTTACTTAGAAAAATAAGTATAATGAAATCTTTAAAATTCTAGAGCTGGATCTCAATTTTTGGCTTACCAACAATAAAGTCAAAGACCTCATCATTCGTGGAAGGGTTGAATTTGGCATCCTGTGACATGTCCGCACTTTTCCAGACAGCCAAAAATAGAGGAATTATGCTTAAAGTGTAATACAAAATTGGCACAAACACGGCGCCCGTGGCACTCGCCGTTAACATGCGAACAAAAGTGATGGGAAATAGTAACTTGCCCATTTTGATTATGATTTGTCTTGGATCCTATACTGTAATTACCAAAACCAATACGGGAATGAAAAAATTTCTCTGTGGACGGGCTAAACGACCCCGTCAATAAATGTTTACGGCTTTGCGTCGCAATGGCCAATCTTCATCTACTAACTCTCTTGTCTCAAACTCGATTGTAAATGTTCATTTTTGCTGCTATTTGAGATCAAGATTTTGTTTTGACTCCAAAAGATTTGTAACTGTCTCTAGATTCCGTTGCATCATTACATATCAGAAATGCATTTCTTGGATGTGTACGTATTACTTTTGCTCAACCTTATTGTAAGTTGTAACTGGTACATACATACAGAGTGGGTACAGTACAATCAAATACATACACAAACAAATCAAGTTAGTTGTATTGCATATTTTATGAATGAACTATTCTTTACATAACTTCCGGCTGGGGAAAGTTTCTATTTCTTAAGTGTAATCGTAAGTACTACAGCAAACGAATGTAGTTAAAACATAGCTATTGGACATCATTGTATTTATCTGTAGCTATGTTTTTCGATGTAGACTGCTGGTGCTGCTGTTAGACTAGATGAATATAATATAGCATTTTGTAATTATATTAATCTATTTCAAAAATATTGTAACCATTTATTTCAACTACTTCTCAATTAGCATTAGATACTTTTCCAATTGAGTATCAATGTATATTTTGCAGGTAATCAGTGTTACATGGCTTCGGCACGGCAGTAGGAAATGTAGGTATATTGCAAAATACGTACAACTATGGACTGCGTAGTCAGCGCGGTCAAAAAATGACATGTATACTATTCACTAGGCTGTATGCATTGCATACGGCGTAAGATTACCATTTCAACTAATTAGTGCATTGTTATAATTATACCATAAGCACTACTAGGACTATATATAAAAGGGTTATAATATATGATTATATGCCTATGTACATCACTACTAAATTAAAGCCCAAGTAACTCAAACTAGATCATAGAGATTAGATATTCGATTCAAGATGATTCAAGTTAAACTTCACTTTACTTATAATTCCTTAATCTTAGTACTATAATTATCTTCATTGGTAAAGCAACATACTGCCGTCACTGCCGAAGCCATATACATACTGGCGGACTCGACTCGTCTGTACAAATTACCTGCAACATATACATATAGCAATTCAATGACACTATGATACACACTCCAACATTTATAAGCTATGGGTTTGGGTATAGTAGTGTTCAAATACATAAACATGGCCAAGCAACTATTTGTAAGGTCAATGCACTTGCATATAGGATGCAAAAATAAATAATGCCGAAATACAAATGACCATTCCTCTGCTGTAAAAGTCGTAATTAATCGTCGACCAAAAGTCTTATAAACTGTCACATAAACTCCTCTTCATTAATTAGTAGTAGACCTGCACTGCACATTGTATGCATCATTGCAAAATGTTACATGCTTAGACAGTTGTGATCCTACCAAGTATTATACATCGCACATGTTATAGTACATATGCTACTTTAACTGACTTCTGTAACGTTTTCATGTAGGTAATATGTTATAATATTCAACTATATACAAACAGAATTTAATATTTTAAATTCACAATAATTTCATTCAGTTACTAATATACATGTGAGTAAGAACATTTCAATATTTCTAAGAGAAGCCATCCATAGTAATGTCATTTAACAATGGTACTGAATGCCTTTTTTGTTCCTGCTCTTCTCATTAGAATTTTTGTCATGCATTGCCGTATCTTAGTAGTGTGCATTGTGCAATGTGCAACCAAACATAACAGCGTTTTTTCCGGAATTGTCAGCTTGTCATATGATATAGAAACTCCTTTCATCCAATAAGTACACCCAAGAAATTCCTGTTCATTTGTAATTTTGAATTATAGGCAATATTTTATATGTTCAAGCAATGATGATTTGCCTTTAATGGTGAAAATTTTTAATCGATTTTGACTAGACCTGAAAATTACGTACCTATTTAGTATTCAAACTATAGCACACCGCGTGTTCGTTACATTTTGACTGATTACTGTGATTACATCAATTCGCTCCAGTTAAAATCAAGAATAAGAAACATCCATTCGCTTTCACATTACTTACTTAAAATCCCATTACTTCAGTGCTTCAACTATAAACTATACTAAAATACATCCACATATACCTTTTTATATGATTGTTAAATTGTTATGGATTTACCTATGTGCTTCCTACACGATAGGTCTTCCGTCTGTAAAATAATATCATTTCAGTGAAATACGAACTATATAAACAGTTACAAGTTGTAATAGAACTTACTATTTCGTTAAGTGTGAACAAGTTCCTAAGATAGGTTAAAAGGGTATATAGTGTTATTGATGTAAACTGCATAAAGCCAATGGGTTTGAAAAGACATTGATTTGTAGATCATAGTTTGTGATTGGTTTGGTATTCATATGTTTGCTTCTGGAATGACAGGTTTTTTTACTTATAGATTAAGAATGTTGTGCTATGTGCTACACGATTTGTACCCAAAGCCCAATAGTATATGACCTATAGTAAGAATTATCAGGTGCATACATCCTGTGCCATACAAATATGCATGTCTATGCATAAATGAAATTGCTTTCAGTATTCAGGAATATTTGCTGTAGTACGTGCGCCATGCATTGCCACAATTGGCAATTACATATTATGTGCTATACGCACTGTACGTTATTTTTTACCCGATTAAGAATATTATTGGAGTTCTTGTGCAACGACAATGAGTTAGAAAGGCACGATTCAAGAATAAAGAATTGATAACGAGGATATGCGTTAACTTGAAAAACTTGTTCGAATAAGTGAGAAGTTAATTGTCAATCTTTGGCCCAACCAGCCAGACTTTGTATGTCCAATTCATCTATTGAAAGATCATGCAGGTATCTTTTAAAAGTGGGAACAAAAAATATGAAGTGTATACCCAATTTTTTGCTCGTTTTATATGGTTATGTAATTGAAAGTGGTTCCAATTGCTAGAAAATATAGACAGGTGTCTTCCTACTAAATGTTAGTTTACACTTAAAAATGTCTAGGCAGACACATCCCATTGTTACCACCATTCTTGTATTTACATGTACCAACTGCACCATCTTTTGAGTACGATAATGTCATGTAAGAAAGGGAGACATCAATCAATTAATACTTATGTTATTTTTTTATGATATACTACCAACTTCCTATCGTGTCATGTGTCAGTATAAAGTCAACTCCGGTCCGAAACCTAAAAATGTATGCGTGCGTGCACAATATCTATTATTTCACTTATACATATACACGGACTAAATGTGATATATTACTCCTTATATGCTTATGAATAAATAATGTTATGCAAGTTGTATAAAAGTAGTTGTGTCACAGACATAGTGACATTTGTCAGGAAAACGTCCATTGATGCCAAAAATATCTTCTCTATACTGAATTTTAAACTGTCACTTATGGCATTTCACATTGGCAGTTTACTTATGTGTATGCTGTTATTAAATGTAACAATACAATACACACAAGAGGAATTAAGAGGATGTCTACTATGTAGTATATATGTAGGAATAGTTTACATCATGTTCAAGTGCACGCTGATAAAAGTATTCAGCCTGTCCATTTGAGATGACACTTTCTCCACGATAAATAGACAGTGTTAAAAAGAAATCAAGACTCCTGCAGATGAACTGTAAGCAGATCAGATCACTCCCTTTCCGGAACTGGTTCCCTTTCTAATATTCTAATCTTCTACCTTTTCTACTTGCTGTCAAGCAAAATGTTCATTTGAATTGAAGATCTTCAGTTGACGTAATGACGTAACTACTGTTAGGTATAATTATGATATACGTGATGTGAAATTAAATAGTTTTTGGGTAGGTACTTACTAATCTGCAAAATTACAGCCTGATACTCATGGTGGTCGACAATTAATAAGTGGTATAATTAATAATTTAACATGCAATTATTATGTAATTCCTATTTGCAAATTACAATTGTGACTCAACAGAAGAAGTTTACCGCATACAATACACTCCTTATTCATGGCATTTGAACTTTGTACTTACATAATATTACAGACAGATAACAATGTTATTAACAAAGTTTTTTCTATGTAATTACATAATGTATTTAAATCAGTTTACATTCCTAATATTCATTATGTAATAATAATAAAATTACATTTTCAGTGATACTGGGATAAAATTTTAATGCAGTTAGTATGTATATACCTACTGAATACTGATTGGGATTATTACATTACCCATGAAAGAAATGCTTTGTTATTGTGTTTTTGTAACATGATTTTCCTAATAGGACACTTTAGAAGTTTTATCAGTTACAAGTACAACGGTAATTACTTAAGTTAGGTACATTAGATACTGAACAAAATGAACATTTACTTATACATATATTTTACTCATATTCATTATAAATGTTAAGCAGAGACGTGTAGTTAACGTCCATGCATGGACACAATGGTGTGTGACAAATACATGTGTATCAAAATCATGTACGTTATTACTATTACTATAACAGATTCCTTCCTAGTTCCTAGTGAACTGCTGCGCTAAGTAATACCGTACTAAAATATAAAAATATATA
>JABASH010004252.1:0-14481 GCA_019776445.1 Tomocerus maximus | reverse complement strand
GGACCCGAGGGTCGCAACTTAATAAGTAAGCAACCCTAGGCTCTGTGTTTGCATTGACCAATCGACCTTTTATGGATTTATGTCAGCCCTGTAATGGCAACTGATCTTTTTTACAAGTTACATACAGCAGAGCAACGGCGTAACACAAATAGACAAAAGTGGAATGATTGCAGTGGTTATTAGGGATGCTTACATTCTGCGACGTGGATGATGTTTGCTGTAGTGAAGTAACGGTTTAAGTCTCCTCCAATCGCAGAACCCTGAAAAGAAGCCGACGAAAATGAATGAAAACGACTGAAGAAGCCCTTTTCCGGTATTTGTACATTGAGAGTCATCTAGGTTGCTTCTCCGTGTGATTGTTGGCTGTCTGAAAAGAGTGCAAAGAAATTCCGTCCGGGAGCAGAAGAGCCAACTTGGTCTACCGAATAAATTTAAGCATTTATAAGTCAGGTCTGTCATACTTTTTCATTTGCATGACATAATATTCTATTAATATGAATTCTAATGAGAGTAACATGTTTCTGGAAAATATTTTTCTGATACTATGTAGACTAGTATTAGTATTAACCACTGAAACTGATTTTAATTGCGATTTAATTGTGAAATTCAAATAATGACCAGGTGACCTATCTGACCACGACGCAATCATCGTGCACTGCTTGATAGACAGTATTAATAATTTACATGAACTTTTGAAAACCTGCTGCTTACTGATAGCAATTTGGTTAGCATGCTAAAATTTCTTGGGTGATTTTGAAGACAAAAGAAGGTAGAATAAAGTAAAAGGGAGGGATATTGTAGGCTGCTTTAGTGATATGATTACTATATGATATAATGGAGAGCGAAATAGGTAAATTATAAAATATAATGGAAAGCAATGCAATTGGTTAGTTTATCTGATGTTTTACAACGTTAGATGTACATGAACACAGGGATGAGGGAGATGATAGATTATAGTTGCCAGTAAAGTACAGAAGAGCTTTGTCTATCGCTGGATGGAAACTCTAACTAACATAACTATAAAGTAATATAATATAAGCAATATAACGATAGTATAAGTAATATACGTAAGTAATATATATAGTAAGTATAAGTAATACTGCTACAATGGACATAGAGACCAAAGAACTTGGAGTATAATATTAAAGTGAGGGAGAGTATTAAAATGCTGCATAGCCACCTCATTCATAGAATGTCTGTCCGGTCAACTCCACCAAAACAGGAGGATACTCACTATTAGTTACTACTCTGGCTATAATGATATACAACTTCTCTGACTAGACCACTCACTTCTTACTCAGAAGAACAATCTCTGTGTGAGGATCTACAGATATAGGAAGGATCCAGCCGAACGCAAGCCTTGTTCTATGGCCAACATCAAACAACCACCTAGAAGAGTCACGTATAGGGCCGATGGTGCTCAGGGTTAAGCTCCCTATTCTTAAAACGTAGGCTGTAGGATCCCGAAGACAAGGTCCGATATGCGAGGGTTGATTGTTGGCCCCTTCGGAGGTTTTGTTGGCTACGCCCTTGAAAAGCGGAGCCCAACCGAAGCTGGTTTGTCCGACCGAGCGTTCGTTCTCGTTCGGCTCTCGTCCTCGCCAACTCATATAAATCTTGCACTTGCACATGCTCTTCTAGGATGAGATCTATATGGGATATTACATGAATATGGGATATTGGATGAAGTGTATCCTGTCTACCTTCTCATAGCCACTCGACATGGCAGGCACTGCTATCAATATGATCCATACCGGCGGCACTCTCTTTTCTTCTTCAAAGACAGGCATGCAGTCACGAAACTCGAGAGCCACAGATCTCGGGAGTACAGATATAGCAATACCGCCAGCAACCTTTTACCTATCCAATGAATGAGTGGAAGATGCTAGTGTGTAGGTATGTTATGTCAATGTCGACGTATTTCTAAGCAACACCACCGGGCTTGTCCTCCTAGTCCCTCTCTACTCCACACACACATCTGCCTCTACTTATATAGATGCATGCCATGAAAACTATATTTTCATGATATGTGTTTACTTTCCGAATAAACGCAATTGACGAAACTGAGGAATGGACAGAGTTTGCAAAATAATATTTGTTCTGTCACTAGCGACTTTCATGTGCACTACTACTAATTGACCAATCACACTTGTTTTGGATGATGTTACACAATTTAATTTGTATAACAACCGTTATAAGTTAGAGTCATTGAGTATTAAAGGTATACACTCAGAGCATCAATCTATATGATCTTGAGTCATGAATCATGACTAAGAAATGCACTATATAGGTGATAGTAGGTGCATGTTCGTATTGTCTGTATGGCCAGAGTAGAAATAGAGGCAGTTGTGCTAGTATGAGTCTCTATGAGCGGATATAACGCAGCAGATCGTAAAAATGCTAACCATCGAAATCCTGAGCACGGTAGTTGGTATTAGCAGTCGGAGACAAGGCCGTAGCCAGTTGTGGGTGTTTGTCCAGGGCCTAGGGAGATGAGTGGTGACTGGGCAGAAGGGATAGCCCCTTGTGTAAGACAACTGTTAAGGTATGTGGGAAGACAGAGAAGCCACCGCCGAATTTTTGTGTCGCTACGACCTTGGAGTAAGACTTGAATAACAACTCTTATCGCTGCGTTGTGTTAGGTACGTTCGTTCAACGTTCAACCTAAGCAACAACGGTCGTCGCTGTGTCATGTTGCGAAAAATAGTGATTTGAAGCCATGAATGGTTCTTTGGTTACATAGGGAGGGGTGTGAGTGTCAAGTCGACGTCAATTCTTTGTTTGCTTATAACTGAACTAATTTATATCTTTGCTTATATTAGAGCTGGACTGGAGGAGGAATTCTTCGCAAAAGATTCGACCAGCAGCATCCCAACTCTTCCACTGCTATATTATATGCTGCCCACCAACCACACAGCGAAATCCACTCGTCATAGACGCCATAGCTACAGCTACTCACAGTCACACAACCACTCACTCCAATCAGCAGAAATGGTCATGAAAAATTCTCACAATCACTCGCAAGACTCGCCAGTCTAGCACAATGGGATTCCGTCGGATGATAAGGAATTAAATTAGCAGTTTCCCAGTACCATTGCAAAAGTTACCTTCTGACAATCAGAAAGCAACTGACTGAACATCTCGTCAGTATTTTCTCTGAGGATGCTGAATTTGCATAATATTTGTCATGCCATGTTACATATAGTGTATCATGTAACTAATAAAAATAATGATGTCGAATGATCTGGAAAATGATGATGCTACATAGAATAGTATTTCTAGTAAACCTGCGTCAGTGAGTAATGAAAGGAGTAGTTTTACGTAAGAAAGAGTCTTAGGGAATCATTATAGTGATGATCGTAGTATTGTGAGAAGATAGTTTGCATGGACCGGGTCGGCGGGCCGGCGGTCACCCGCCCAGCTATCATCTTATCGGTCATATTTAGTCAAGTACAATTTTTATGGGATTACTGTGGCTATTCCTTCCCACTTGTTTGGCTCCTGTCCTTTCTGCAATGTATTTTGGACTGCCGTATAGATATGTAAATTGATTGTGACCTTATTAATGTGTTCCAAATCTGTATTTTGGCAAGGTAATGAAAATGAAGATTGTAGTGGAAGGAATTCCAAGATTCCCCAGAGTGGTTCCCTAGGAGCTTCGTACTCTACCTACCACTATAGCATTTCCTCTATAATTTGGATCGAAGCGTGCGACTATGTGTCGGGCTATATACTTATATCTTATTAGATGTATCTCTGGAATAATATTATAATATAGCAATGAGGTCGGGTCGACTGGGAACTTGGTTGTCTATACAAATAGGAGAGTTTTGCATTGGATTTGTCTGAAAGTGAGAGGATGGGGCAACGTTGTTGTTGGTGGAAGCCCCCGAGGATGTACTTGCCCCAGTGATTGGTCGCTCTGCACTCGGCACGGCTCCGCACCGGTTTTCTACACATGCCAGCCAGCCACGGCTACAGAAGAGACGAGAGCGAGCTGAGCATCCTCATCTCCAGATTCTTTTCAACGTGAAACAGCCTGAGCTTGGTTTCTCTATGAACATCTTTCGCCCGAACCTTTTCGAGCACCATCATCATCATCATCATTTCTGGCTAGGAAGTTCGAGCAGAGTACGAAAAGGTAGCTCACTCGGCTCCTTCCAAAAGGTGCACTCTCCAATACTAAATAAAGGTAGTGCAGGGTGGCCCTGGCCATGCCAGTCACATCACACACAGCGAGTCAAGTCCGAGTCCTCACACACAGAAAGATGGTACCTACATACCTACAATGTTCAACGTGTGAGTTGTAAAACTCGGGCGCATTGATGCCAAAACATGTTCTTCCAACATTTCCAAGGAATTTTCCAGGGATGCCGGACAGGGTTTCCGGAAGTGTTGCCCACCTGGACGAATTGTCGGTGGATGCGGAAGATGTGACGATGACGAGGAGCTCCGACCGCACATGTCATCCGTGGGATGACGATACATAGGCAGGCATGGATATACTAATATCGAGAGGCTGGGTGAGGAGTCGTAGTTGGTTGGTGGGTTGGTTGGTGCCCGGCCGGTAACGTGAACTGACAAGACTGTAATAATAAAAGAATCGTCGAGAAGCGCAGGCTGCTGCTGCTGGCAGAGTGGAGTAGTGAGGAGTTAGTGGGAATCTGTCTGTTGGTTGTTAGACCCAGAGTTCGTTCTGTTGAGTTTGTGAGTTTCGTCCCCCAACTGAACTGCTCTGAACTCGGCTCTCCTTTCTTTGCCGACCGACTCGTTCTGTTCGCTCGACTCGGAGTCACTTGGCGTTCGCTGTCCTCAAGGGAAGTCGGATTTTCATCTGTCCTCTGCTTGTCTTGTCAACGCTTCTTTTTATTAGCCTTCAGTTCGGCTTCAAAATCCGTTGATTTCGTTCGCAATAATCTCAGAATGGCAGACGCCGTCGATACAACCAAGTAAGACCAATTTCAATATTTTTTAGAAAGATTCTCAAGGTTTTCTGCCGGCTTTTTATTCTTGCCGAGAAGCCGTGAACATGGCGTCCCAATGGTTCATGCTATTAGCATCTAGCATTGGAGGAGTGAGGGAAGCCAAACTCTCCGTGACCGTCACTGACTCCACTTTTGTATCTTCCTCGTCCTGAGCGACTGACCTGTCTCCAGTTCGTCGACACGCCATCCTTGACCCCGGCGTTTCTCATGTAGAAACCACCGGCATGCTGCCCATCAACCTCTCGGAAGGCGCCTCTTCCTTTGTTTATTCACTTAAGCGCGCATTTCTATATTGATGGGTTCATATCGATTCTGTGATTAGGCCTACTGCACATATCATCTCTCTATATAAAGTATCTATGTAGTGTGTGTCTGTGTGCCACCACAACGTTTACTCTGCTACTACTATATACTACTGCTATATACTACTACTAATAGTAGTACACTCTTTTCATGGAAATTCAGACGACTTAGCATTGTGTTCCTTTTTCCAAGAAAATTCTAAGAAAATTATTTTTAAAATAAATCACAAGAATTGCTGACACAGACAATACGGTGGTTACTTACTTCAGTGGGGTTTACCGAATTTTTCTTGGTGTGTTTGTGAATTATTTCTCAGTTTTTGTGAGTGAATTCAGTTTTGGTGACACATTATGAGCGTCGGGATGTTTTAAATCTACAGTACATACGTCATTGTTCTTTCTAGTGTGGCTGAAAGTGTACCAGAGGTTCCCGCGGAGGTCGTAAGCAAAGAAACAATTACTGACCCTGAAGCCGGTGATGTTGAAACTATTAGCGCCGAAGCTGAGAAATCCGAAGTCCCTGCTGTGGCGACAGAAGAAAAAGCTGAAGAAAATGGGAAGGCTGAAGTAGCTGAACCAGAACTTCCTAAAGAGAACGGCAGTACAACTACACCTAATGGGGATGAAAAAGTCTCCAAAAACGGCAGTGGCACAAATGGGGATGATAGTAAGTACCTATTTCATGACAATATCTCCCTGATTTTTGAGCAAATGATTAATTTGAGGATGATTGTTTTTGACGCTGGCAAAGACTCGGTAGTCGAGTCAAACGGGGATAAGGATGCCATTGGTAATATAATTACTATAACGTGGTTGTCTGTGGCAATGCGAGTAGATCTACTCGAGCAGTATTATATGAATGAGTAATTATGACAATGGACTGATAGGACATTATTTTTTTGCAGCAGAAGAACGAAAGCGTAAGCAAGACGCGCTCGAAGCATCTCTAGAGGAAACAACTACTGAAGTGAGTGCAGAGAAAAAAGCGAAATTGGAAGAGAAGTCTGAGGTGAAACAGGATGAAGTTGAGAATTCTCCTAATGGTGAGGCTGAAGTGGCAGCCTAATTTTATTGGTATCAACTCATGGTGAAGTTTCAAGTTACCTCAACTGTTCGTTTCGTCATTCTTAGTTTCATAACTGGAAATTCCCACACATAGTGAAACAGTATTGACTTGTTTTCTAATTTTGTACGTTTCTTATTTCGTTTGATTCTCATAATGTAATGTTCCACAGTTTGTACTTCCAGGGTTACTGAATTCAATACTTATCATAAATCAATTGCATCAATTACTATGAACATCAAACATCCGAACTAGAAATCACTTGTAAAGAATACTGGACCGAATTATAAATTTTACATAGATGTAGGAAGACTTTGTTTGTTTCCTATGTGTTTACGGCACAACAATTCTTATAGATATCCTGAGTATGTATAGTTTCAACAATACTTGAAGGGGTGAAAGCACAAGGCATGAGATGTTCAAATATTCCAAATTATTGATGTATTTGGGGCAAGGACTTATTAGCTATATCGGGGGTGGGTATTCTAAACAATGTTGGCTTATGTACATACACACCACATTGATTTTCTTTATGGATTTTAATTAAACATACCTAACTACATACCTACTATTAAAATATAATACATAGTACATAAATACATATAAATAAAACTGAAATTGGCCAAGATCTCGTAGATGGATATTTTGCGTTTATGAGTGTACTCAGTTGTATCTTTTCCCATTAGATAAACAGTGTCAAGGTAAACCATGTTTCCCAATGGCATTTAAAAATCAAACCATCCTACCCATTGAAGTATTTAATAAAGTATTTCTACAAGATTACAAAATATTTTTATCCACCTTCTCTTTTTCATCATCACATTTTTTGCATTCTCATCCAACTTACTCGACTGTCATACCTACCTACCTCCAAGTACGAAAACCTATTTGTAATGTATCATCCATATAATCCATAAGGCACATTACAATATTCAACTAGGCTAATCTGCATTATCTCATCGCTTATCAATTAGGCTTATCAACATTGAGGCCTAGGTAAATTACTAGAACACTGCATATTGCATAATTTGACATAATTTGCATTTCAATCATTATATTATCTAAGTTTCCTCGACAAACCATATCATTGTACCACGCATAACTTACGATACTTGCAAAAGATACCGTCTTCTCGAATTACAAAAAAAGAAATAATGATCCCTAAATGTTACATCAGTTAGGTATCTGTGCACTCCGACTCATAGTATAGTAAAACACAGTAGCCCAACGCATAATATCTTGTTTTCTATGGTTATGGTTACTTAGTTCAGATACATGTTTATAGGAAGCTAAGTGCCATGCATGGTATAACTCTGTTCCGACAGGGAAAAATAATACCTAGAAGAAAAGCTACAAGTGATTAGAAAATGTTATGCATGCTACATATTGCTATATGGAAGGGTCAAATACTTTGGCAGTCATTCTCGTCATCTGCCCATTTCACCATGTTCAGTTGAACATAGAGCCCATAAAACGCATTTTAATAACAGTAACAAATAAGTTTCAGCTTAATTTTAGTGCAAATACCGTGTACCATATCGTAATAACAATTATGACTACCGAAATCATGTTTAGATATCTATGTGTATTTACCACACAACCAAAACGACGCTAATAATACATGCATAAATTATTTATTTCTTATTTTCCTGCTAATTCACGCTTCTGTTACTTTAACTAATCCATTACTACATACATATACATGTGCATAGTACATTCTAAAATTATAATGAGTATCAAAATAATTTGTTTTGGTTCACAGATCCATGATTGTGATGGTTTTTTTAAACTGTGACTTATACTTACAGACAGGGGCGACAGTTTTATAGTTGCATAAACATTACGCATGTAAAAATTGTTACTCAAGAGTATATCAATGACGCTCGTACAGCAAAGCTTACGTACTTATAATAGTTATCAAGCGCTGAGAAAACTACAGCGTTGAGACTTTGAGACGCATTTTATGAGTACAATAACACATCATTAGATATAACAAAGTCCTTGCAGATCGATACGGTACACGAAGCAATTATTTAATGTCATTGTATTACATTTATTCGTAAAGATCAGATTACGATTTATATTTTAATGGTCAAAAGTATTGGTTACTTGTAATTTATGTGACTCGACTGTGCATCTACCTATCTGGAGAAATACGAGTATACAGCCAAGACAAATTGGAAAAAGTAGGAATAGGAAGTCGGTATAGTTGGGTAGGAGAGTAGGAGGGAACGTAGGTTGCGTCAGTTCGCATCGAAGGGATATAGCACATCTGACGCAGATGAGTGATTTTTAATTTAATCCAAGTCGAAACGGAAGAAAATGTGAATAATAAAGGAAAGCCGGGAAACAGTTTTGGCTTGTAAGTTTTCTATTGGTCACACAGAACAACTATGCTGAAGCATGCTGCAAACGACTATCTTCCTGGTGCCTATAACAAATGAGTTCCTCGGAGTAGAAATCCTAGCAAGTATGTAATATGTATTATTACTTAATATCTTAACTCAGTGTCAGTACAGCTGCATGCACTTATAGCAAACAGAGTACAGCTCCGACGCGTTATTCTTCGACGAATAATGGTTTGCAAATAGCATTCAGGGTATAGCTGGGAGAAAAGGGCCATCATTCTGTTTCTCCTTTCCTCCACTTTCCAACAAAAGTGGCACGTACCGTACGTAACGCGGTTGTTGTAGTGCGTCGTATAATAATATATACTGATCGAGATACAGGATCTACCAATCAATAAAATGTTTGAGCAAGTAGTAGCGTAGTCCTGGCCACTCTAAAGGCATATTACGGTGGAGAGTGAGCCATAGATATAGAGGATACCCTACCTAGCCAAACCATCCCGGAAGAGGATACTATCTGTTAACATCGCAGTAGTACATAGTATTGTGCTATTTATATCTGTCTCACTGTCTTACACACGTTCTGATTACGCAAATGTCATTATTCAGCTAAGAAAGAAGGAAATCTATATAAACTAATTAATTGGCGCTCTATGTGAGACAATTAGTTCATTCTCAGATCCTTGTGCATGCAAATGCTTTGTTACTACAATTGGCCACTCTATTAGCTAGTAATAACTCCAAGCTGAATGTGTCTTCTGCCTCTGCCTGATTGAGTGTGTACTATTTTGCATTTATGCAAACATTAAGATCATCTTTAACCTATATACATTAAGAAACAAAATATAGATATTCGGAGCGATCTATTTTATGGAGTGGCCTATATGCACTTTGACACAAATTTTGACAGCATTGCGACCCGCTTAACCCCCACAAAAAGTTTTCTGTTATTCCCTTCTATTTACATTGTATTTCTAATTAAATATTGAAATTGCACACAAAATATACAAATCAACTCACACTATACACTCCTAATGTTTCCTACCACATATCATATGACACATATGAACTGGAGCTGACATACAATCCTATATAAGGTTTGCAATTCAGAATGTGCATATAGTACTAAGACATATTATTGACTTTGTTTTCTTCGTTTAGATTGCGAATCTAACACTCGATTTGAGCAAAAACCCTTTTCACTTGATGGTCATCACAAACAAGAGAGGTTGCACTGACAATTGCATTGCGCACCCGAAAAGGAAGCCTCATGCACATCTTGTCAAGAAAACAGAGAGAAAACTACATAATATATAAATTGTTTTGGCATGTAGGATTTCTGTGATATATGAAAGGAATATTAGGTAGATAGACTCACACATGCACCCAGTAGTAAATACAAGTTTGCACAGTGAACTGTTTGGGCAAGTGGAAACAATAATGGCCAGCAACAACAGGTAAATGTAATAGAGCATGGAAGTCGAAAGTCTGAATTTCTTTTATACTGCTTCATATCATTATTCCCTTTCGCACATAAAATAGATTACTATGTAGATCTCCCATTCTCCGTTACAGACTCTATGCCAATTCTTCATGATTTTGTGCCAGACAAAATTGTCTGTTTTGTGCGTAAATCAATTCGGTACCTAAAAGAAAAGGATATTAAAAAGAAAGTAATTTAGACATTTTGCTGGAAAGGGGAAAGGAAAGGACACTTGGAGAAGAGAGAGCTGACTAAAAAGCTAAACCTGACAATGACAACAGTGATGATCACTCATGCACACCACTACTATTATTATGACAATGAAAAAAGATTTATGCCTGGCTTTGAGTTCATCCACAGGAAGTTTATAGCCAAAGCAGTAGGTGTTCGGTGTATATAGGCAGCGCGAATCCTGTGCAAAGTAAGTAGAATATGAACATTCCTATGTACTTCGTGTCATCTAGGTATTACATGCTATTACCCATAGTCTACTTCCATTCTGTGCAAAGAACCAATGACAGCGATATTATTTTACCAAACTTTTTGTTGAACAACCTGTAAGTCAAGGAATAGTTAGGGTTCTACCTTTTGTAAGACATAGTTTGCAGATTTTTTCACTTTTAGCAAAACGGTTTCTTATTTATCAGGAATTTACAATATTATCATCACTTTACATTTGCTAAAAACTTTCAAAGGTCTGCAATTAAGAGTCGAAATTTTCGATTGAATTTGTTGTGCATTGCCCATACATAAACCTTTAAATGCAATTCACCATTCCAAAGTTATCGATTCGCTCATGGGCATAATTCACTTTATATTAATGTAAGGCAGAAACTTATTCCATGTTTCTACAATTGTTGATGAAGAGTTTGAAGAGTACTTTTGTAGGATTATACCGATTCACTGTAAAATATGCCAATCCATGAATTCATTTAATGAAAAATAACCTAACATGTACACCTTGGCCTAAATGTATTGGCTTAACTGACTGTGCACCACTATATATAGAATACAGCACTACATAATAATTTTCATGCAATTTTGTCGTGCAATCGCAGATCTGCATGAAACTGCAAAAGCGGTAATGTTTTTAAGCCCCAGCACTGCTTTTCATTGGTCGATCTATCTGCGACCTGCTTTTAGATTTGCTAACCCAAATGGCAGGTTTACTTTTGCGGGGGCAAAATCTGGGATTTTGCGAGTTTGTACAACAATTCTGTGATGAGACTGAGTTCCCCATATATGTAGAAGAGTGGAGACCCAAATAGCGACATAGAAAATTGTTGTTATTTAGTTGGGAACTTAGTAGCTTAGACAGTACGTAGGCATACGTAAACTCGTGGGTCAGACTTTTCTAGAAATCTAAATCTGTTATGGTTTTTTCTGAGTTTTAGTCCTTTACTTGCAGATAGGTATGTACGTTGTGCAAAATAGGGACACAGTGCATGTAACGTAAACAAACGAAATAATATGGTTAGTTAATGTTTTTAGGAACGACGCTATTTTTTTTATTACGGCTCATTCACATCATAACGCTCACGCAGACACTGCCATTGCTATTTCACTACCACACAACCTCATCTCCGAAGAGATATAAATAATTTACTTCGGAATACCAAGATAGTGTGTGTACCCAGTACTCCCCCAGTAATTTATATTCATGCACAAATAGATTGAGACGACGTCCACAGCAATAAATAATTTGACTTGTCGTGAAATTAAACTTGTAGCTTATTAAATGTATCACTATGTGTCTTAACCAGCATATCTACACGAAGAAATAATGATAGAAAATATAGTCTATAGTAATACCAATTGTAATACTGCTCAAATAAAGTTGGCAGCAACGAAATATCACGTAGGTGGTAGGACAAAAATTATTTTTCTATATAGTCGACGCTTTTCCATTTCCTTCATATAAAAATTGTCAGACTCTTTGCGAATTCCATCTCCTATATTACATGTATCACAAAAACAATATATAAATGGTATTCATGATTAAGATATATATAATAATGAAAGTACCTTCTACATTTTTTACGTGAATTTATTGACGGCATACTTTCAGTGTAAGTACGTACTATGTTAATAGAGTTATAACTTGTAAAGGCTTACTACATATATCCGGTGGAAGGGTAAGCAGGACAAACGGAGGATATTTGCTTATGACTATCCTAGTATAATCAAGATTTTGGGTAAATACTCATAAACAAGAAGGGGCTATCAATTTACGAAAATTTTGCATCAGTAATGTAAATTTAATTATAGTATTCTTCAAGTAGCAATAAACGAGGGCACTATCTGTGCTAATGCTACATGATACGTTACAAGGTATAAATTATTCAGGATCAGCAAACAATCATGGAAACACCAACTCAAACGCAGAGCAGAAGTGAAAATGTAACTCAGCTTGTCTTCATATGGATTTGGATCCTTAAAATGTGAAATGCAATTACTAATGACATAATTGTAATTATCATTGGAGCAATCCTTAATATGCATAAAGTGCAGTTGCAACGTTGTCCGCCCGGTACCTAAACAAGCACGTACTCAAAATTGCAGCTAGAAAAATTAATGATTTTTATGCAACCTTATACCTGAGAATTGTGTTAGCAATACAGATAAATAAATGTGATAGGCTTAGATAGATAATTGTCAAAGTGCAACAATGCACCATTGACCTTATATTTTACTAAGATAGATGACATTGGTGCCTCGTCTTTACTGCATACTGCTGAGATCACAGGGAGATATATATAGCAACCTAAAAGTATGAAGAGACTACACTATGATTTTGACTAATTGCAACATTGTGAGCTCAAACAGAGTTCTCAAATTCTGAAGATGTATATAGATCCCTCATGCGAGAGATCACTGGCACATTGACAGAAGACGTTGGCTGCATTGAAGGGAAAGGAATTTTAATTTAGAAATAGATTCTAAATAATTACACATACTAATATTCATCTTTTAATTCATCTTTTAATAATTTTGGCTATAAAACGAAATATCAGTAATGTTATTGAGATTGATATTATCATACGGCTAAGGGCACTATAGACTACATGGACAGTGTGAAGTTATATGAATATGAAATAGTACTCATTTAAAGGCACACTATTTGTTCTAGAAAAAGGAAGCAATTACAAATTCTGACTTTGCAAACGGAGATACACTTCTCGAACAAATCGTGAGCCACAAAACACTCGAACAAAACTAGAATAGCCATTCCATCTACCCCTACACATTGTTTCTTGAATGTCACCAGCCAGTCAACGCATCGTAGCTTCATGGGCAAAGAGCAGAACAAATTGGAGCAGAAGTGTTCTGCAAGGACTCAGCCCGTTTTTGCAAAACTCTATTTTATTATATTTTAATTGCTCATTTTAAAATGATACTTTAAAATTAAGCGTGAATTTAAGCATATAAAAGCGTTTTATATCTAAATTTTAGTTGGTACTAAGCTGTGTAAAGTATAAATGGTAAATTACAATAGCAAGAATGCTCAGCAGAAAGAAATAAGCATAAAGATTTTGCAGAAAGATGTGCAAAAGTCATGAACATTTTAAAGCGCACTTTATTCTTTGCTACTGAGACGCTAATGTAAAGAGAAGAGATGGGAAAATGATTTCATCGGTCTGCCGCGTTTTGACAGGCGGGTAGGCTCCGATTCGATCGACACGATTGAATGGCGTCGTGCTAACAATAAGTGAACTTACATGTGGAATGAATGTTCTCTGGACCGAACTTCTGACGCTGAAAGCCGAAAGTGGAACCGGTTAGGGCCGTAGAGTGTCTTCATTCTACCAAGTCCTCCGAAAATTATAGCCATGCCTAATCCCATGCAGTGTAACCATTATACATTTTTAATTCAAAACGCACTTCAGGAGATAAAGAATAATGACTAATTAAAAAGTAAAATTATGTAAGTTTAAAGGTTTTAACCGTTGTAGAAAAACAAAAAATCTAAAAAGGCTAAGTAGAGTACTAGTTAATCTTTTGCTATGTAAGCTAAATATATTCACTATTTGGGAAAGACGTGAAATTTACTTGATCAAAATTGTGTGAACAAAGAATATTAATAATAAATTAGTAGGCACAGAAGGGTGGTATAATGTTGATAGCAAATACTGCAACTCTTTTCCCAAAGTAAAGTACAATATGTCAAGGTCAACCTCTGTGAAGCATGCAGCAGCAATGACCTGGAATAGACCGGTCAGACTAAAAGGCCCCAGCCGCACCACCCGCCCCGCCCCGAAAAACCTAACCTAATTTTTCATAATCTAACCTAAACTGAAGA
>JABASH010004251.1:0-14482 GCA_019776445.1 Tomocerus maximus | reverse complement strand
ACTAACAAGCACAAGCCTGTATTGTTTGTTATTAATATTGATTTTTTAAGCTTGTAAGTTAAAATCATAAGCTAATTAAACTAAACCTTATATTGAATTATGTAGAGTCTATGTGTATAGTTAAGAGAATCACATGTAGTTATAGTATAGTAAGTAAGTATACCTGTACTAAAACATTGTTTCGGCTTGAGTAGAATTGAACATTATGTCACTTTTATTTTTAAATGTGTTATATGCGTGCATACAAGGTTGCAGAACGTGAGTGTCGTGAAAAGTGATTGTAGATTTTACCATGAATCATTTTATTTACAGGTATAGTGCTTACCTAAGTTGGTATTAATAAATAAATGACGATGATGATGACGGGGACGAGATACACAATTTACGAACGCTCAACTCATGCATGTCCTAAACCCAATAAATAGTCATAAGCATGAAACCGTCCGCGTTTCGCATTCAATTTAAAAAAGTCAACTAAAATGACGATAACATAAAAGAGGACATAATATACCACACTAACAATAAATATTAGGGCTGAATATGTAATCTCCTAATTAGTACTTTGTAAAATACGTGATCACATTTGTATTTATATAGTAGGTTATACTTCCAAAATTATCAGACTGTCAGATTATCGGACTCGGGTACAGGTTTATTTAGTTTATTTATGTTAGTGACGGGGCTTGTAATTCTTGTAAATATAGCTTGCCCATAGATAATATCTGAATACTTGTCTATCAATTATGTACTTATAATTATACTATTCGCTGCTGAACAAAATACATACCTTGGCTTTTAATAATATGTTTTCTAGCTTGGCTGGTTCGAGGTGATGTGACTAAACTAAACTAAATGTGACTAAGTAATTGCCATTCGTAAGTATGTGACATTAAGACATCACCACTCTCGATTTTCTGCAATGCACATTGCATCCCTATACGTCATACTTATGTGGTATTTTGCATGATGCACGCATAATAGTGTTAATAAAATACCTAGGACAACTATAGGACTTCCTACATCTTTCTTTACTACTGACATAATAAAAAAATGCATCATAGTATTTGCATATTTACGTCTCACATGTCACTATCCTTCATCTGAAGTACAACATTTGCATAAAAGAAAGGATACTTTCATACCTATGCAACTTCTACGGTACCTAACTTGCAAATGTTTAAGTCTAGAGTCTAGATGCAATGCAACATTTATTTGTAACGTACAATATTATTTAATATGTCAAGTTCATAACACTTATAATATTGGATGGAGTCCCATAAAATGTTTTGGCAAGTAGATGCAATTGCAATGCATAACTAGCAAGTAAGTACTAGGAAAATTACTGATATCCAGGAAATGGAATTTTTATCAAGTTTTATGGTTGTGTGTGATGCTGAGAATTTGCTTATATTTTACTTTCGTTTATGTTTATATTATGTCTCTTGTAAATGACGGAATAGTAAAAAGTGTCTATATTATGTTATGAAATATGTAGGTAATGGATAAAGTAATAATATTATGACATTTAAATCTAAAATGCATGTATTTTTTCTGTTTTCAGGCGTCCACCATTGACGGTCGACGGAAGGGTGCTTGCCTTTTCTGCCAAGAGTACTTCATGGATTTGTACCTTCTTGCAGAATTAAAAACAATTTCACTAAAAGGTGACTAATTCCGCTATAAAGGATTTCCTCCAGTTCTGCTTTGGTTTTAAGTTCATAATTCTGTTTTATTGATTTTTTGTGTGCACTAACAATGAAAATGATTGTGAATTAAACAGTGACCACAGTTGACATGCAGAAACCACCACCGGATTTTCGCTCCAACTTTGAGGGTATGCTTACTTTATTTGTATTATTAAACTAACTAATTAATTTGATGTGCCGAAAATAAACATAGGTTATGTTGTTTTGAGTTCAATTTTTCTTGTTACATGATTTTTTTTGAATGCTTGCAAATTTTTTAAACTAAAACTAAACTGAATCTGTGTTTATAGCTACTCCACCTCCAATTTTAATCGATGGAGGTCTTGCTGTACTTGAGAATGAAAAGATCGAACGGTAAGTTTAAAGTTTTGAAAAATGTGTTTCTAATTAACGCTCTAATTTAAGATTCCTTTGAAAATCTTGTTTAAATTAACAAATAATAAGTTGGTTAACATAAGATATATACAATTATTACAATTGTGATTTAATTTAATATATGTAAATATTTTGATTTGAATAGACACATTATGAAAAACATTCCTGGTGGACATAACTTATTCGTGCAGGATAAAGAAGTTGCTACATTAATTGAAAATGTGTACTCGGTAAGCATGATTGGAAACAAACTTATGTATTAAATCATGATTAATGATTTATTTGAAAGTTTTGCTTGATATTAAAATAATGTTACCTACAGAAATTCAAGCTAATGTTACTTAAAAAAGATGACAATTCGATCAAAAATCTGCTGACACAGTTGGTTAAAATTAATGACCATCTTGGGAAAAAGGACACACGTTTTCTGACCGGTGACACACTTTGCTGTTTTGATTGTGAGCTCATGCCACGTTTGCAGCACATTCGAGTGGCAGGTATATTCATTTTTTTATACAAATGCTATTTCATTATCAGTACATCAGTAGTACATCTACGTACTTGATTTACGGTGGTTTATAAAAGACAATACTGTAAGTATCCTAAGCTAAAATTAACTTATGTAAATTAAATTATATTAAAAGTATGTTTACATCAATTGCGTTATTAGATTATGTATGTGACCGATTTGATTTAAGAATGACCGAGAGTTTTCTTTTAGGCATATATATTATTAATAATGTTTATAAACTGAGTTACAGCATGCGTCAAATTACCTTTCGTTTATTTTGCAGGATCCTTTTTCGTTACCGGCTTTGCAGTACCAGAAGATCTTCTTAATTTATGGAAATACATGTCAAATATGTACAGTTTGGATGCTTTCACCCAGTCGTGCCCGGCCGACCAGGATATCATTAACCACTATAAGTTGCAGCAGGTATAATACCACAAAATTAGGGTTTAATTCATGCTTAACAAGCAATGTATTAATGGTATCTTTTGCAAACAGGGTGTCAAAATGAAGAAACATGAAGAACTGGAGACACCAACTTTTACTACTTCTCTTCCTCAAGGAATTTAAAGTATTCAGCATTTGAACAAAATACGAAATGAATTATTATGCAGGACCAATTCTGTGCCTATAACATACGTATTGTATGTAGTTTTGAATAATAAATTTAATTGCTTTACATATAGGTAACCGCTCGTTCCATGCTTTTGAATTTTCACCGTTTAATACAATTAAAGAGCTATAAAGTTTAGTATGTATTGTGATTTTATTCATCCAAATTAACTAATGCGTAATTGCTACACTTATTATTACAACCTCATTTCAATTCAATAGCTATAATATAGCCAAACACTCAGTCATTAGCTCCCATTTCTATTATTAAAAGCTTTCGGGCAAATAAGAAATATCTGCATAAAACACTTTAGAATGCAATTGCAACAGTAATCACTACATCTGTACATTATAAAAGTAATCTTAAGTTTGGGAGATTGAGCAATAAAACCTATACGTATATGGGCGGTGTAACCAGAAAAGCAATGAAAATTTCATATGATGCATGACGCACTCCAACTTCCTATGTACATCTTGAGACTGCTGTGCTTTTGTCTTTTGTGCTAATTATTACTAAATATTATTTCGATTTAGCTGAATGCAATATAATATGGACACAAAAACTACCTTAGTTAATTTTAAAACTGATGTACTCATTACATTTTTTCATGTCTTGAAGTTGAGTGTTGAGTTGAGTGTAAAACAATATTAAAGAATTTGCTTGACAAGTAATTTTTAATGATTTTATCCTGATCATGATCACCACATTTAGAAATTAAATTCCATCTTAGAAGGATATGACGTGAATAAAATAAGCCAAATGTCAAGAAATCGCATTGTGTCACTACGCTAAGCTAAGGTCATCACATAAAATCAATTTTGTAAATTGTTATGCAATATATTAGTTACAAAGCTTAGAAACAAAATCTCATCACATAAGATACCTAAGCGTAAGCCCTAAGCGAACCTTTTATTTATGAGTTTATGTGATGAGATTTTGTTCGTCCATCGCATCGAATGAATCGGCTCAACGCGCAACGCAATACTGTGGCTTGGATTGGAATGGATCTATGCACTTGGTTTAAAAACTCGCGCGGTTGTATCAGATGGCAGCGTGTATGTTTAGAGTAGCTGAATGCAATTTTAGCTAATAGACAAGTTTTTTAAAGTAATTCAGTCATTCCTAATTTTGTATTGAGAGCGAGTGGACGAGGACGGACAGAAGAGAAGAACAATCACATTCACAATTCACTAACAAACTCACATATCTGTGCTTTGTGTACAGCAGTTGAAAAACAAATCTCTCGATTTCACTTTTTCTGTTCGATTCATTGGATTTTCCATTCTACTGTTGAGTAAGTTGAAAGTTGAGGTAAGAAAGTCTAACATTTTCAAAAACGTTTTCAAAAAAGTGATTAATATATTATGGGTGAAAATACAACGTTTATGATTTTATGGAATTAATTTTATGAAAACAGATAAGTGATGTCCGACAGTGAAGGAAGTGATGTCGACGAAAGTCGTAGATCTCAATCCCAGTCCCATTCAGAGCAGGAGGATGACGAAGAGGAATTTATCAACCGGAATAACAAGAAGAAAAATAAAAAGAAGGATTCCTCCGGGGGTAGTCGCAAAAATCGTAGTCGCGTAGTTGACGATGATGATGAAGAAGAAGATGCCGAGGAAATTGATGAGGTATATGAATAATAAATATATTATGTCATATTATGTTGAAATATGCATCATGTATACACGAACGTATGTTCAATGTTTGTATGACTTTGGCTTAAATTAAGCCATCATGGCTGCTGGCAGGCTGTATTGCTACATCCTTTGCAATTTCTTTTCAACTAGAAATATTTGGTAATAATTGACTTTGGTTAGTCTGGTATTCGTGGTGCGGATACTTGAAAATTGTTTGACGTTTTAAATTCCATTCACCACATATTAAATGATTGAATATAAGTATATTTGACCTCATTTAATTTTTAATAACAAGTTACTAATATTTCGAGGATAAAAGAAATTTCTCTCATATGTACCGAATTTAAATATGAATGTTTATATTCTACTTAGCAGTTTCTGATCTTACTGATTGTTTGGATAGGAATTTGATGAGGAGGAAGATGAAGAAGAGGAGTATCATCATGCCAGGAAAAGGAAGAAGAAGTCTGGCGTTGGAGATTTCATTTTGGAAGAGGCTGAGGTCGATGATGAGGTGGAAGAAGATGAAGAATGGGAAGATGGAGCAGAGGCTTATATTAATCACGATCCTGATGAACATGGACCTACCGCCAGGGATATTGAAGGGAGTATGCGGCGGCATTCTATGTGGGAGTAAGTACACTGCTCCCACTGTTTTCAGTCGTCGAGATTGCTAATTAATGTCTAATAGAAACTGTTTTACAGATTTAATTTATGACATATTTTGAATGTTTAAACAGTTCCCAAAAAGAGGAAGAACTGGAGGAATATCTGCGGAAAAAATATGCAGATGAAGCTAATGCTGGTCGACATTTTGGCGATGGAGGGGAAGACATGAGCGATGAAATTACTCAACAGACTCTTTTACCTGGAATTAAGTACGAAATTTTACTCATTTCGCATTAAACGTTTGAAATCAAAATCTCTAACGTTTCTAACTCTGGCTCATTACCTACTTTCTATCTTAGGGATCCGTCTCTTTGGATGGTGAAATGCCGTTTGGGAGAAGAAAAGTTTACTGTGTTACAATTAATGCGAAAGTCTATAGCATACAGTAACAACAATGAGCCGCTCCAAATTAAGTCTGTCATTGCTCCTGAAGGTATCAAAGGGTATATCTATATTGAAGCCTATAAACAGACTCACGTGAAACAGGTATAAATGCTTTTATTTTTAGCAGTAAAAATACTAATTATTGCTGTCATGTTTACATAGATGAAACTAATGCTTGCTAAATCAATTCACAGGCAATTGATGGTATCGGAAACTTAAGAATTGGAATCTACAAACAACAAATGGTACCAATTACTGAAATGACAGATGTGTTACGCGTAACAAAAGAACAAACTGGAATGAAACCGAAACAATGGGTTCGGCTCAAACGAGGTATTTACAAAGATGACCTCGCCCAGATTGATTATGTAGATTTGGCTCAAAATCAAGCCCATTTAAAGCTTCTTCCCAGAATCGATTACAATCGAATGCGAGGAGCCCTTCGAGATTCCAAACAGGTCCTCTAAGTTGTATTCATGTTTACTTAAATCAAAATAGCATGCCATTTATTGAGTGCATTTTTGAATATTTTGATCTGTACGTGTAGGAAAATGATTTAAAGAGAAAAAAGAAGCGTCGTCCTCCTGCTAAAGCATTTTGTTCTGATGACATTCGAAAAATCGGTGGCGAAATAACTTCTGATGGAGATTTTCTCTTGTTTGAAGGGAATCGTTATTCTCACAAAGGATTTTTGTATAAAACATTTGCAATTAATGCAATTCTTACTGATGGCGTAACTCCAAGTTTGGCAGAGTTGGAAAAGTTCGGGGAAGTGCTCGAGGGAGTGGAAATAGATGGAATAACAAATGCCGCTGCAGCAGCCGTCACAGCTGCGGCTAACGGTTTAGCAGCAACAAAGTTCTCAGATGATAAACATAATTTTGCAACTGGTGACAACGTTGAAGTTTGTGAGGGCGAATTGGCTCATCTTCAAGGAAAAATTTTAGCTATTGATGGGTCAAAGATTACCATTATGCCCAAACATGAAGACCTTAAGGTAACTTTCTATTAAATGCACTTTCTTATTTTTACTCGTTTACTCATTTACCGCATTCCTGTTGTCATTGTCTTAATAAAATCTATAATATTCTGTGCTTGTTTTGTTTATGACTTAAGGATGCGCTAGATTTTCAAGCTTCGGAGTTGAAGAAATTTTTTACGCAAGGCGATCACGTCCGGGTTATCGGGGGAAAATACGAAGGAGATACTGGTCTTATCGTCCGCGTGGAGGCACATTGTGTGTATTTATTTTCGGATTTGACAATGCACGAGCTGAAAGTTTTATCTAAAGATTTGCAGCTGTGCTCCGATATGGCGAGTGGTGTAGATTCGATGGGTCATTTCCAATGGGGTGATCTCGTGCAGCTTGAGTAAGAGCAAAGAAACATTTTGTTTGGAATTCGCCTGATCGTATTTTTTTCTCTAATTTTTGGTTATGTAATTTATTTGTAGTGCTCAAGCTGTTGGTGTGATAGTACGACTGGAAAAAGAACTGTTTCACGTTTTATCGATGCATGGAAAAGTAATCGAAGTAAAGCCTCAATCAATCCACAAGAAACGAGAATCGCGAAACACAATGGGAGTGGACTCGAAAGGAAATTCCATTCAAAAAAGAGACATTGTTTCGGTGGTAGATGGATTGTGTCCGGACCGGCAAGGTGAAGTTCGTCACATATACCGAAGTTACGCGTTCCTTTATTCAAGAATGTGTTTAGAAAACGGTGGCATATTTGTGTGCAAAACAAACGATTTGGAACTTTCTGGAGGACTTGGATCAAAAGTAAGGAAATGGGAGAGTAAATTACGTTGTCGAATTTTGAAAACTTTGAATTATTTAAATAGACTTCATCCGGACCTATTATGTCGGGCTACATGTCGCCAAGATTGGGAAGTCCACTTCACCCGTCTTCAGGCTCATGTAAGAATTTTTCAAAAATCTAAAATAGTCCCTATAGCATTTGAAGAATAATTTTGTAACTATGTTTTCAGCTCAAAATATATTGAGCGGAGGTCGATCGCCGATGTCTAGTATGGGTCCTGGAGGCGGCCAAGGTAATAGAGGACAGGGAGGAGGGCAAAGAATTGCAAGAAATCGGGATTTGATTGGGCAGACTATAAAAATTACCCAAGGACATTATAAGGGCTCCATTGGAATTGTAAAAGACGCAACCGACACGACTGCAAGAATAGAGTTGCATTCAAGTTGTCAAACGATATCCGTCGACTCCAATCGTATCCAGGTAATTGGAGGTGCCGGTGGAAAAACTGGAAATGTTACTACGTATTCCAGAACTCCGAGCTACAGCAATAGCGCGTCTGCAGCTGCCACTCCAATGTATAACAGACAAGCTGTGGCTGACGGTGGAAGAACTCCGATGCACGATGGTAAATACTATATACATTTCTTTTACTGTTGGCCAATCTGAAATTTAAATATACCCCTGATTACCATTATAATGTAAATTTTTGTACAGGATCTCGTACACCTCATTATGGCTCTCAAACTCCAACACATGATGGTTCAAGAACTCCAGCATGGGATCCAAACATCACCAACACGCCTGCCAGAGGGGATGATGACGGTTATGATTTTAATGCAACGTCATACAATCCTGCAACGCCGGGTTATTCAGCAACGCCTTATACTCCACAAACTCCAGGAGGATATGCTTCTGATCATAGTTACTCTCCATATCAACAGAGCCCTGGAGGACCGGGATCTGTAGTTAATGCTGCAATTGGTGGTACTCCAAATTCGCAAGGTATAACAAGAATTCAGAATTAGTTTTTTAGATTAACTATTTCCTATTTTAGGGTACAATATAACAAGATCTCTTTTCTTGCCTTATGCTATTCCACGATATTTGCCATTTCATCGAATTTTCGTCTGCTTCACTTTATCGGCAAATTTTGTGCGGTTGAAAGTTGTATGAGGAAATAACGGGTAAAGAGAAAGTGGCTTGTGCACTGTATTTTAGTAGACTGCAATGGATATTAAATATTTTTTCTATCTTGTCTAAAGTTTCTAAGTAATTTAATTATCCGTTTGCAGGGAGCCATCACACAGGCTCATACAGTGGGAGCCATGGAAGTCACCATGGAGGAATGATTGAGCATGGATATAATATGAATAAGCCATCTCCAACTCCTTCGTTCTTGGGTGAAGCCAGCCCTATGGGTAGTTTTCAAGCTACTCCAAGTCCAAGTGCTTACAATCCGAGTCCAATGTTTAGTTCAAGTCCGATGACTCCTTCTGCTGGATTCCATCCACAAACTCCAGGAAATGGTAATAATTTAATTAAATAAGCACACAGAAAGTATAATGTAAGTAGTGGAGAGTGGAGTATATCTCATGTGTAATATAAAATATAATCGTGTTGTGTTAAAGGTCTTGATCAATTTACATCATCAGTTATCGAGTGGCAAATTAGCGGAATTGAAGTTTCAATCAAGGAAACACATCCAGAACCTGGGCTTCGTCGTCAAATAGGCTCAATTCGGAGCGTTCTTGTAAGATATATTTTAATTTGTAGGAAGATATATATAAAATGAACGTACTTACTGATAAACTTATGATTAATAAATTGTAAAATTTTCAGGTGGGTACTTGCGCTGTGTTCTTGAATCAAGAAGAAAGAACAGTGAACATTCCATCTGATCAGCTAATGCCAGTGATACCAGTAACTGGTGACCATGTGAAAGTCATCAGTGGGGACTACAGAGAACAAAATGGTATTTTGCGATCTGTTGATGGATCAGATGGTGTAGTTGAAATGGAAACTGGGAGAAACATTGAAGACGATTCTAGAATTCAATTTTTCCCATTACAATATCTTTGTAAGTTGTCATCAGGTTCAGATTATGACTACATGTAAAATGTAAAAGATTCTTTTTGGAATTTTAATTCGGTAAGTTTTCAAGTTGTTTTTTGAAAGCGCTATTTCTTAGTGCAACTGACAGAAATTCAGAAATTATATATAATGTAAAGTAAATAAAAGCGCTTACCACTATGCGTTAACACACACGTAGAATTAGTTCGTATTATTTTAAAATTTTCATTTCGATGCTGTATTTAGTTGAATTGATTCTTTTCAGTACTCGCTGTGGCATAATTATAATATGTACCTCACAGTTAGTGTAGGGTTTATAATTATTAAGATAATAAATTGTAGTGAATTAATGAATTAATTAGTGTGCAAAAGTGTAAATATTGTCATATTAAACATTTCTATCTGTATTTGTATGCGATGTATATATGTAAACTTAATTTACGTCATATGAAAAGGTTTTGTGGTGAAGGTTATGCTATGCCATGCTGTGGATTTTATTGGCAAATATTTTTAGGTAGTTTAGTTTAGTTTGTTATACCTTTCTCTAAAAGAATCTGAATGCATTTAGTATTTTATAGATTGAGCTAAACAAATGTTCGGATGTATAGCGCATAGCGTTACGTTGGCTAGCTAATCGCCCTAGTTTAGTGATACGAAGCAAAATGGAGTGCTCTAGATTCTTCGTGTAGATGAAGTAATAAAATAAAATTACGAGGTTTAGCTCTGTAGCTAATGTATACGTGGTTAGAATGTTGCTCTGTAAAGTATTCGTATCGTAATTCGTAAGTCGTATGAAAAATCTAAAATTGTCTTTATAGTTTGATTGATAGACTACAGCTGTTGTTGGATTGGAATTTCTATGATGGACATGATAATTATAACGATTGTACTTATACTGTGTTTGTTTATAGGGCTGATTGTAGTTAGCGATAAGTGTTGAATTGAGTCGATGCTAAATTAAATACATATGATCTGATGCCTGAATCACGAGAGTTTTTTGTGCTTGGAGAAATGAAGTAGAATTAAGCTCAAATTCAATTCTTTATTCTAAGCATAAACGTGAATTTAATATTTATCAAATTGTCATGTATTTACAACGGTAAATTAACATAAATCATAAATCCTAGCTAACATACGTTTATTTTATCATGGATAAAGAAAGCTTCCTTGGGTTTCATTCATTTTCGTGACTTTTACGTGTTCGTGTTGAATCGATATTTGAAATAATTAAAATTAAGCAAAATAGAATGCAATACAATTACCAATTATTCATACTTTACAAAGTTACACCTAAGGATAACTGTATTGGTCCTTACTCAAATTTTACTTTTTACATCTCTGCTTAAAATAAATATTCATATCATCATCATCAGTAACACACGCGTAGTGTAATAGTATTGTAGTATGTATTTTTATTTATAGTAGTATAGTATGTATGTGTGTCAATATTATAACTTAATTTCATTTATTTTATGTAGTTTAATTTCCGCTCTCAGTACCGGCGGCAGCATTCTCGCTCATTTTCGCAGCTTGTTTTTTGGCCCAAATTTGCTTTTGCGTTTCGTAGCCAAAACCCTCGTCATAATTCCCTTTGATCTTGAACAATTGCTTGAAATGGGGGGTACAAAATAAAGTACCTTTATTGGAAGTAAACGTGTCCATTCTAAATCATCAAAAATTCATAAATTAATTCCACAACTTTAACTTGCATGATTTTGCACACAGAAAGTCTATGGCATGAACAGTAATAAATGAGTAGAAAGTCAACGTACCTTAAAATACATTTACACTGGGAACATCGGAAACATGCTTTGTGGTACAATTTCCCTCCAGCTTCCACCTTCTCCATGGCATACACTCGTTTTTGACACATTTCACAATTCTCCGTGGAGGACGACATTATGATTGAGCTGTGGTTCGATTCTGTATCTTCCTTGTTGTTGTGGTTGATCTCGAATGAAAATTCGTCACGTTCAGTGCGCTGCTGCTTCTTCGGCTGTTGGCTCTGAAAATATTTTAGAATCACAATGAGGACCAATTTTCACCAAAAGTTTATGTTAATTAAAATTCTGCAAACAATGCACAAACTATTATAGATGAATGAAAAGTCAAAGTTTAAAATTGCAATCCTTGAGCTATAAATCACAAAGGAAATGCTATTAGTAAAATCACGTGAGATAATTATTACTTGTCTACATAGAACACCTAAGTATGTAATGTAATTAATAATGTTATGCCTCCTAGGCTGAAGGAAGATGCATGCATTTAACTAAACCACACGCTTCATGGATATAATAATAATACAACATAGAGGAGTATAATAATTGCGATCTAGATCTATCTAATGGCTACTGTAGATGTTACGTTAAGCGTAAAAAAGTCGGTCTCTTTGTTTCAAACTGAAAAAAATGGAGTCTACGTCTACAAAAGAATGAAAACTATCCGGTCAAAGTCAGAGTTCACATTCACAGTCTTTATAGAATTAGACTACACATGATGTATGTCACAATCAGTAGAGTTATACACTTGCAAAGTAAAGTATTACAAACTAGATAAATTCGGATCAACCCAAACGGAGTGCGAGCAAGCAAACCGGAGAATCAAGTCAAAGTCAAGCCAACAACCTAATTTAATGAAACTGCACGCAATGCCAGAACAAGAACTTTCCCTGGTTTTCAGTTTTGACTTCAAACAGGGAATGCCTCCTTTGAACTTTAGTGTGCTTTTAGTTCACATCCAACTGTACACACACATTTAGTAGTACACAACATGAAATGAAAAATAGTCGCGAATCCCGATTTTATAAAAGCCAAAGGAACTTGTGTAGGTCCGTGCAAAGACTCACATCGTTTACAATTACATAAATGTGTGTATAAAATGTGTAATGTAAAATGTAACCGACAACCCGAAGGGTTTTAGCGAGTAAATCTGTTAGGAAGCAACTATATTATAGTACCGCAAATTACATTGGCATTGGCATTTGTAAAGTTATGCGTTAAAGCTTACTCTACACTACGAAATTTTCTTTGACTCTTTTTCTGTAACAAATGAATGACTTTTACGACAGCCTTATACATTAGCACACACACGGTAACCACCCATTCCACACAACATGGCATGCCATCCTATGCATTACAACTCTCTACTTTTAACAACTTGAGAAGATGAGTGCCAATGCCAACTTATATTCAAGAGCTTGTACATTTATACTTGCTATAATGAATAGTGGCAATAATAAGTTCGTAGTTAGTACAGTCATAAAGCCAAACTTAAAAATTCCGTTAACATTTCTTTCATTAGGGTCATTAAGCCTTTTTTAAATGGAGAAATGATGAGCAATGCCGGATGGTTTGTTGGAAGCTGTATCAATGCATAGTAACAAATATCATCCTCCCCTTAAAATATTATTAATGATGGACAGACTCCTTCGCACATGCAAAAGAAATGTCCTCGCATCATTGGCTGCAAGTTTATTTCATTATAACTCGTGTTAACAGTTTGTGTTAATCTTCTCTGCCATCCTATTATCTCTGACAGACTGATCTTTGTGAATTCAAATCATATTCACATAGCATTAGTCATTTCATAGATAAAAATAATTCTTCAAGGATATGTAAACAAAATTCAAAACCCAGGGGAGAAGAAACAAATATCGATTAACATGATCGCCTTAAGATCATTTGGCACACGAGCTTTTCAGACAACGTGGGCCACTCGCCAAAAAAACTTTTCATGCCATGCCATACACTATACCAAGCATATCATCTGCCAAATTGCTATATGAAAACAAAGCGTCAATAAGCCGATTATTGAGCTAATAGAGAATAAAGAAGCCAAGCGCCAGTGCAAAATGCAAAGCAAATAAAACCGCTGCAAACTTTGATATTTTATATATTCAGTTCTGCCCAGCATTTTTCATTTCCTGTCCTCCACGTTCGGCTCTCTTCAATTCGCACTCTTCTTTTCTCATTTTGGCAGCGGAAATATTCTTCATTTCCTCGTACTAGTTACAATTAGAACCATTGTTTCCATCCCCATTCCCATTTCACATCACACAGTCGATAAATCCAAATTTAAATATCAAACACCAGCGATACGTATATATGCACACACTATGCACATATTTCTATAAACTAAATTGCATACATACGGCATGAAAACTCGATTAGTTACTTAGCACAGTCAGTCTATTCATTACATAAACATACCAAACTCGTATTCAACCAAAATAACCATTTTACACACAACATTTCAACCGTCCAACCCTGCTAAATCACAATTCACAAAAGTAGAGTTAACAAAGGTTATTTTAAACTAACACATGTCCTACCTAAATATGCACTGCTACTAAGCACATGAATAATTTGTAACTACACACAATTTTAAGTACCAATCTGTAGCTACATAAAGTACCACCCAAAAGTAATGTAGGTACATATCTGTGTATAGATACAAGTCAAAGCGACATCAAAGGAGATCACACAAACAATTAGTCATCATGTATTATTATGTGAGTTATATAGATCTAGACAAAGTGACTACATGTACAAGTACAACTAACGATAGAATGGAATTTATTTGTATTTGCACAAGAGTACAATAGACAGAATAAGTAATTCCGATAATAATACCACCATTATTGTAAGTGTGTGGTATAATGTGCCTAGTGATTTAGTTTATTAGGCAGAGAAGGGTAGGCAAGAGGTAATAAATAGCCAAGGAACAGTTACGAGATGCAATAAAGAAAGAAA
>JABASH010004250.1:0-14482 GCA_019776445.1 Tomocerus maximus | reverse complement strand
ATGGATTTGATTCGTTTTCTTCAAAACTAAATCTGAATCGAATCGGATTCGATTCTGGTTTTGACTAGTACTAATATCTTGAAAATCGAGAATCATCAGCATATATTCAGAAAATTTCATTGAAATCTAATTAAAGTTAGTGCTTAACCATATTTAATGTGTTAAGAAAGCCAGCTTTGGCTCTTGACTGCACGTACAAGTTTCCTTGCACCACATTTACAAGCGTCGGTCATTCCTCGTGGGCGGTGATTCGCGAGTCCTTTAAAGTCGGACGCTCAATGTTTCTATGTAATCAACTCAAAAGGGTCTGGAATTATAAAAACGCTTTATTTCATTCATTGCCACCTGTCCAACTGTATATCTAGGTTAAGAAATAAGGGAAGTGTGATGCAATTAAAAGCTTAATATTATTTTGAAATTATAATTGGTGTAATTTGGTTTTATGTAAGTAGTCACAAAGCACTGTCTTTCGAAAAGGAATTTATAATGAATAAACTCTATTTTGTTACATGGTACAGCCACTATAAACATTCTAAATTGAAAAACTTTTTTAGGAACTAGAACTATACACTGTTATTGATATGGCATTGTCTAGCATGCTCCATAACTTTTCTATATCCACCTTATTGAGTCCAAGATAAATACATAATACATAAATTTCAGGTTCGTTGTGCTATAGCATGTAACGGGGTTCATAATACTAGGTGTAATTGCTCCTTTTGTGTAAGATTGTAGGTATAATTACAATTTCTGGAATACAAATAATTTAATGTTACACGTACTGCGCACAAAATTTAGCATTTTTAATTTCGTCATTATTGTCACGGCCGATATGAAAGTATGCTATGCCTCGCAATAAAATGCATATTTTATTATTCTCCATTGTTAGCTTCTCAGACCCACACAAAAAAGACAAAGGAGAACAAACTACGACAAGTACATAAGAATTGAGATTTTTTACCAGCATTCCACAACGTTTTCATTACAATCTAAATATGCTGTGTTGGCTTGTTGCCCTTATATTGCCAAAATAAAAGTATTCATTTCCTTCGAGGTACTTGCACATACTAGGCAATTATGAGGATGCGGACTTAAAGTGTAACTAAGTAAAATGGTTTGTGAAAATCGATTCATTGGATGAGACGAAAATGTTTTGTGACAGATATTTTTAAAACAAATTGAAAAAAAAAACACTTGTCCCGAATTTTAGTTTACCGTAAAAATTGAATCGATTCAAATTATTATATGGTGGGCTAACTTTATGCAAAAAATATCGATATAATTCTCCAAATCGTAAATCAAGGGCGAATTATTTATTTAAGCAATCGTCATTTTATGGTATGCATTAAAATTCGCTTCTTTTATTTATATTTATTATAATAATATTCTTTCAAAATAAACAATCAAACTTCTCAAACTCGATCTCTAATAGAGCATAAATTCCAACAGTCATTCAAGACTAGACAGTGCATTGATGAAGTATGGATGGTATACCAATTTGCCATTCATACCTACTTGCATTTCTGCTTTATAACAGTCGTTGTTATCTCTTTTCTATTCGTGCCAATGTTATATTGTGTTGGTAGAAGAAAATGGAGATGCAATAATAATGAGTTTTGTATAATTGATTAAATTATCGATTGACAGAATTGCTATACATTTTGTTCTTGTTCCTAGATCATCCTATGTTATGCTGTATCTTGCATATTCAGCGACGTGTCGTCAGTTATTTTCTCGGTTCTTACCACGTCAGTGGCTTGTATCGTTGTTTTAGCAGCACGCGAGTATGAAAATACAAACTTAACAAATGTTGGTATATTTTATTACCAATACGGTGGACTTGTAAATGACTTTATTGAAAAATAGTTGAGCAAGATGAAAAAATTTATACATACAATATTATGAATATTTGTGAGTAAGAATTTAGATTTTAGATCAACTAGTAACATGCATGTAGTAGATAATAATATGGCAAATAGTATAATAGTAAATAGTATAATAATATATTGTAAAAATATAGAATATTTTGACGCAATGTATAAGTTGAATTGGTACAACAAAATTCGAATTTTTCCATAAATTACTATTTATTTTACTGTAACTTACAATATACGAATCCTTTGTATCTGATTTGGTTATTGGCGTATAAAGTTTCCCAACCAGAAAACGAAGCAAAAGCAACGATGATTGTTGCATAGAGGGGCATTGTAATAACAAGAAGGATTAAAATGCAGAGACAATGAAGAGGCTAGCACAACCTTAGAAAGAGCGCTCTTCTTCCATCTGTTGCAGATATGGTAGACCTGAACAAAGGTGCTTGCCAGTGGACGCTAAAGAATGCACTGGGAGTAACATTGCATCGAATAAGTTTCTTTTCTTGAATATTTACAACGGTCTTCTCTACGCTCGTGGTTCGTGTTGACCATAGCCATGGTTTTCTTCAAATTGTCTCCCATAAGCATTTAGTTGGTTCATATTTCAATTTGAAAGTAAAGAGTTAATTTCAAAGTATTCAAAGTTCGAAGTAATCTTTATTAGAAAGTCCAAGATGTACACAAATAGAGTCATTCCATAAATGCAAATATTATGATATAGGTACTATTACAGTTAGAATCCGAAAATATTACGGAGTGACTAAACCGCAGGTTTAGGACCGCAGGCCAATCTAACTTTGCAGATTGTAATTAGCTTAATTTAAATTAGGTTAGGTCAAAAAAATCTGAGAAGTTAGATTGGCCTGCTGTCCTAAACCTGCGGTTTAGTCACTTTAAGTGAAAATATTGTCTTTAAGGTGCCGTATCACAAAGGAAGAAGGAGTTTCTACTTTCTATTGATGAATTGGGCTTTACTGATGAATTGTAAAATTGTGAAATATCAAACAATAATGACATGATTTTATAAACTTTTGGAATACGTCAGCAAATTATTTTCTGATTTACGTAGTCAGATTTAAAGGAAAATAGTTTATTAGCTTTCTGAATGAAAGCTAATTAACTATTTTGAACGAAACTATTATGACTAAACAGGAAATTGCAATTGAATTTGAAAACAATTATATCTATCCTAAATATGATCTGATATCCCAACCTGTAAAACAAGGATTAAACTACTTTTCGAATTTGTAGCTATTGCTCATATACATTTATAAATTGTGTGGCAGAAATACAGACTCCCGTGGTACAGAGAATCTAGTTTTCACTATGTATTTAGATTTTCGTCCTAAGTAAGATATTATTACTTTCTATTTATTGACCCTTTACTTGACGGTGCTTATTTCTGCATTTTACACTCAAGTGGCAAATATATAAGCAAGCTAAATGAGGTAACCATGCAAATGAAATGCAATAAATGTATATCTACAAAACATCAAAAAAATGTTTTCACCAAATAGAATTGTTACTTTTTCATCAAATCTCTTTTAGTGTATTTGCATACAGAAGTTGATGAGTATGTATAAATATGGATGCGATTGAGTACAATTTCCCCTACCACAAGTTGATGGTGGTAAAATAGGTCATTCACTGCTAATTCTTGTCTATTTCAGGGTGCTGTGCTATAAATATATAGTCTGGTCTAAATTGGAAATGTCAGGTGTAATTTTAGAACAATCTTTATTCGTTTGTATTCTAAGTAAGGAAAAACAACAACGTAATACTGAATAGAAAGGTTGAGATTGACCATAGGCCTGAAGGAATTCTCAAGAGGAGCGAGAACAGGACATCAGATTGTTCTCACACTGTCAAATTGTAAACAAATTTATGTCACTACTGACTAGTAGTTACTTCCAAATGTACTTTGCACGAGACATTAAAGTTTTAGGAATCCACGTCAGTATATAGATGGATGGGAAAACAATCACAACCCACGCAGTTGTCGGGTATTCAATTAATAAACCATGATGAGCTGGAGAATGTTTGCCATTTCTATTTTATTTAACAGGTTCATGAGCTAAATCTAGCTCATTATCTCTAAGTGACAGGAAAATACACCACACTGCTAGACATTTAAATAGGTCAATCAATGCAGCCAAAATTTTATTTTTGAAAATATTGGGTGCGGCAATTTCTCTATCGTTTTCCCAATAGATCTACAAAGCAAAGAAAGTTCACATTATTTAAATAGTTAAAATAGAGCTGGTTGACTTTTTATTTATTTTGATGTTTCCCCGCATATGCCATGGTTTATGATTCACATCAGTTTTGCAATAATTAAAAAAGAATCTTGTCTTTTCTGTACAATATAGTTTTTATAGCTATGTACTGCAGTAAAACTTGCGCGGTATTTCTACACAATAGTTAATTTAAAGCGTAATTCATTTAAATCACATGCAAATATTTTTGAGAGTAATTAAGATAGACAATGAGTTCCACGAATAAGGGATATGAAATAGAAAGGATGTGACGTAATAATTTTTGGCATACATAGATAAATGGAGGTGGGAATAGGGAAGGCAGATAATTTTGTTGTTGATGATTTGAAGCTGACTGAAGTAAAGTGGTGATGGGAGAGTTCTAGTGACATGGACGTGAAGAGTGGCAAATGCAGAGAGAGGATGGAGACAGAAAGACGTTGGTGGCACTAAAAATGCTGTCCTTAATTTGCATATAATTAATAAACTGACCTTAAACTTCGAACTCCGTGTGCTAGGCCTTACATCAGTGATTTGACATGGAATGAAGTAAAAGAGTCGAATGACTCGAATGTGCAGGACTCAGGGGACCCCCTGATGAGCGTTGCGAACCAAGCCATCTTGAACTTGAAACTCTTGCCAGCCACAGCAGTCTTTTCTTCGACTGAGCCATTCCATAATATTAGCTCCGTCCACATCATCATCTGCCTCGACTAACTGACTATCACCATCCTCGCCGTCTCAAAACTTCTTTTTCTCTCAAGAATCTCGGACTTGGTTACCTCATCTTGTCTGTGCTCTTGTCTTGAACATCTACTTCTTCGTCTCGTCTCGAGTCGACGGATTTTGATTTGGTTTATTACTCCGACTCTCTGCACAATTCATCCTCCGTATGTCTCATCATGCCACACCACAACAGACACAACCAGCAAAGTTTTCCTGCAGAGCATTTATTCGACTTCACTCTATCGTCACTGCCAGCCATGCACCTTTATTTCGATGAACATTCACGATACAGATATATTAGGGTATCAGACCATAGGTGTTCCCTTACCCAACTCAGCCATACACTCACCTCACATCAAAATACAGCTAAACGTATACCAATATGCATAAGCATCACATCCACTAAAACTTAGTCCACATTCTATCTCCCAAAATATAATTCTAACCAAAGTCCTAACCATCTGCCTACCTAGCCAACTACAGAGTTGTAAAACTTTATAGTATTATTCGCTATTATTACTCAAATCTTGCAGTCTCACTCACCAACAGCCTTTTCTACCAACTTTACATTTCGCAATCACTATTTAAATTTACAGCCCGCCCGATCATTATTTTCAACAAAATCCCTATTTTATCATGAATAGGGAATTGGCTAAATTAATATAATTGCTTCTTATTACAATAACTTTATCTATTAAACTTTTAAACTCTATAAATAATTGTTAAAATACTTTTTATATTAGTGTCATCAGGTTGCGAAAGTTTTTAAATTTTTTACCTTTTCCCTGACCATTATCTGTATTTTGAGAAATTGATCTGCACTCCACTCTGCAGTGTACTTATATATTGCAAGCATTTTGCAGTCAAAGATTTAAATTTCACTCGGGTGGGCTATTCGGCATTCTCAAGGGTAGATTTTCCTTCAAAGTTCTCACGAGGCTTGCTCGTCATTTAGAGATTGCTACATGAAAGCAATTTCCATTTGGCTTGAAAGCAGCATGAATAAAATCATTGTTCTTCCATTTGGAATTGGCTTTTATGTTGTCTAGAGTCTAGAGGTTTTGTTCTTCTGTAATATCTGTATTAACATAATGCATTCACATGGAAGTGACTCTTATCTAATATTGCAATCAGAAATTATCGACAAGGATTCATTTAAAGAGCTATATTGTGTTACGAAAGGGACAGGGTATCATTTATTCTCAACAATTATTACTTATTATTTCTAGTTAGCAAAACTACAGGAGTATCTGTACAGAGTAACTCCTTAAGCACGCTCAGCTACCATACTTGAAAGCTCATGATGACTGCAGCAAAAATTAAAAATAATTCAGAGATGAGTCTGTAAACAAAGCCCTGTTTCATTTTCCTGATTCCTGTAATTAAAACACATCATTTAATTATTCTCAGTGACAATTCTATAGTAATAAAAGCAATTTTAAAATACATTTGGAAACAAAATTAAATAAGGTTGTGAATAAGTTGCACCTAAATTAATATGTACACAGGTATACATACAATACCATTAAATCGGAAAAATGTGATTATATTTAGCTTTTTGCTAATTGTTTCTGAAAGTGCTGCGCTAACTAAATAGAAGTTTAGGAGTTTTTAGAAAAAGCAATCACATGGTACCTACATTTAAATACCAGATGAACAAGTAACAGCACACAGTAGTGCAATGCATAAGATAAGTACTATTCAGTTAATATGCTACACCTCATAAAATATTGCTATCCCAATTTTTACTTGCTGCTAAAGATCACTGTATCCTAAATCTGAGTAGGTACTTAGTGAAAAGTAGGCAGTTGTAAAATAAAGAATCCAATCCAATGGCTGAGGTTACTTAGTTTATTATGGTATATAGTAGATATGTGGAAATGGGGAAAAGGATTTTAGTATCTCTGAAGAGCAGGAATACGAAGATATCAGCAGGGAGTTGAGAGAATGGGCTAAAAGAGGATGTCGGTTCGATCAAAAAGAGATGAGACAAGAGAAGAGTTGCTGGATTTCGGAGCCTGTGTATGTCTGACCCCCTACTACAGTCCATCCTTGACAGAATTTTACTTCATTCTTTCTGTCTATCTGTATCCACTCCAATCTGGCTATCTTCTTCCATCAAACAACTAATCATAAGTATCTTCCTCTCAAACATATCTCCACAATTTAGTACTACGACTCCAGACCGCATTCAACTTGATCCAAACCAAGGAACAAAAAAGACCTTTTACCTTTTTAGCTTTTTTATCAAAATGGAACGCATAAGATTTAAAAAAGGTTTGCCATTTTTGCTATTTACCTTGTAATTTTCTCCATTTGCTTTCACTTTGCATGTAAAGTGCATAGTAAAAAGCAAAAAAGATAAAAAAGGCAACTTTAAAAAAACGTTGCATTTTTACCTTTTATATAAAAAGGTATTGCTTATTTGTCCCTTGGTCCAAACGCACAATACGCTGGCTCAGTCTTTTCCTCTCACTCACTTTTCTTTGACTGCTTATTATTTTTAGTTTATTCTGCTCTGTCCTCTTATAGCCAAAGATTCAACTCCTCATCTTCATTTCGTTTCTTAATACAATATTTGCCAATCATTTGCTAGCCACCGTCTTCCTGAAGAAAAGCAAAGCAAAATTCAGCCTCCTGAGAGTATTGTCAAAATAATATAAGAAATGTAGAAAATGTTGCCCAAAATTTGCAAAAGAAGAATTAAGATTTGTTTCAATAATTTTTCAACAGATCGCATCTAGTTGCGAGGGAGAATGCCTTCTGATCCTAGCTCTTGTTTCAGTTTTTAACTCTTTGAGTTTCATAAGTACAATTACAAACAGTAATTAAAGGTGTAAGCAATATTTACTTAGTTCCCGGCGAAATATTATAATAATATTGCATTTTGCTTTATGTTGTCGTCCGCGTTCATAAAATGTAGTTTACAGACTTTTCACAATGATACTACAAACTACTGACAATTGTATTTAATTTAAATGCAAATTTAAAAATTAAAAAATTAAATTATCTCTAAAATTATAGTTACATATGAATAGAAATTGAAGCTTGAATTCCTATTTCATGGAAAGACACAATAAGTAATAACAGACTCCAAATATTCCATAACATAAAGAGAAATTACGCTATTTCACGCCTTATTAGTTATAGTTCAACCATATCGAATTTGATTTCCTGTGTCTGAGCAGAAGAATGTTTGGCACGTTTAAAAATGTCTTCCCATGACTTGTACACAATGTAAAATGTCGTTTGGCTTTGCAGCTTAATTACGCGTAAAGCCGATAAGGTAGTTTGTGAAAAAGGCATCGACAAACAGCATTTACAATTAGTGAGTCAGAAGGGAGAGATGCAAAGTTTTCGTGTTTAATGGACTACGCGCTCATTTGCTAGAGTCATTGTAATGCCCTGTGAATACCAAAGGAATTGGCAATCATGTCATTCTTCGTTTACACTAATTACTCCAAAATATTTCTTGCGTATTTCCGTCGTATTTTAATTCAGTAATTAGACATGGACCGGTCGAAAACAAGTTAGGAAAAGAATTAATGATACTTTCGCTTCGCAGTCTGGGGTTGTCTCATCTTCAAAGAAACGATTCATTTCAATTGTGTTTTTCTGATCGTGAGTTAGTGACTCTATATTTTTGTCTGTGTGTGTACTCAGCACACATCTACGCATTAAAGATAAGCTATTACTTGAATGGAATAACAATAGTTTAATTCCAAACAAAAAACGTTGTAGGTATATAAGTAGCAACTACGTAATCCTATAGCCACCACCTGTAGTACATAATAGTAAATATAAATCGCTACATACGCATAATATATAAGTTCACTATATAAATGTTTGTAGTTAATTACTCTGTAAGAGTAAAATTAAATTGTCATTTTATTCTGGGCAAAATAAAGATTCCAAATTTATTTCAAGCATATTATTACGTGGAGAAAACACGATGTATTTAGCATTTGGGTTGGGTTGTCTGTCTGCATAATTTTGTTAACGATAATAATAATAAAATATATAGAATTTATGAGTTTATGTGCAGGGATCTCTTGTGTATTTATGTGTAATGCAAATTTAAAACGAGGAGTTGGTTGGTCTGAACAAGAAAAGAAGTCGTTTTACAATATGCGAGAGAAATGAAGAGTTAATATGTGATATTACTTCATTACGCCCACAAAGACACATTACAAAGTGTCTAAGTGTGAGAAAAAGGCGCAGCAGTTTGGGTTAGTCTCCTTTAGTCTTTATGCATGTAAGATTAATTTTAAAGAAAGTTGAATTGACTCACAGTTTGTCTCCACAAAGGTAGAGGTAGGCAAAAGCTCATAAAATCAAAGTATTTGTAAGTTTGCACTTGGAAGGTGGAAAGTAAGTATTTACCTTGTATGTTTTATGTTAGTCGTTTCCAGATTGTAACTTTGACTTTTCTTCGTAGGTATTCTACCCTGTCGACTACCTCTACTTTTTATGAATTGTTATCTGCTCTGCCAGAAGAAGCAGATTTCATTACCATTTACATTTCATTACTCACAGACAATATTGTATTTACTAATGTTGGCAAGCATAGTCCTGAGGAGGGCTGCTCCTTTCCTCGGTGCTTCGTCCTTAAATATACATCATGTACATAAATACAATTACAGATGTAAGCAAACAACCGGTGGAACATTCACAATGTCATGTACATATTGAAACATTCGAATCTGTCTGGAACCCTTGGCACGAATAACACTTTTAAGTAACATAAATATCGTATATTCTAAGGGACCCTAATCCTTCTCACTAATCAGTTCTAATAGAAGTACTAACACATTCTTATCTTCCTGAATATTTCCGTATGCTTCTATTAACTACCTACTCACTTTTAGGCACATCCTTAATCCTTATTGACATTTCACACATAAAACACAATCCATTCACATCACATACAACCATCTACATAATGTAAGTAACACAGCCATATTCTGCTTTTCTCACAAACTATTTTGTAGTAATAAAGAACAATCACTTCTCAGCTATACGGTAGGTCTCTCCTTTTGTATTCTTTACATTAGAGACTTGCCTGAGCTCGATTTTGAGAGCCCTTGCCTAGTTTTAGCGTCCATGGACGCCCATTGGTGTAAAAAATGTAGCCAAAATATCTTATGTAATAAATAGGTAAAAATTAATACAGGGTTAAGTTACTTGCTATATATCTAAGGCTGATTATACTTTGACAACGATATTAATGCATAAGAATTTAACTATCTTGAAAATTATACATGAAAATATATAGCTGGTTACATATAAACTCTTGGCCCAATTAATTGTTTCAAATTAACATGAACGCCTAGAGCTGTACCTATTTATTACATCGCAAAGTTTTACTAAAAGTAGCTTCAAAGTATGTATTTAGTATATGGGATATATTGCACCGATGTCGTCATATATCATTAACATTTAATACTAATAAAATCACATAAATCGGGTTAAATGTTAAAACAATAATTTATGCTCATGTGGATATTACGATTGTTTTAATTAGTATTAATTTTGATATTGAACTGACAGCAAAATAACATTTTAGTGCCACACGTAAATATGTTTTTAGAATTTCATGTGGATCATGTACGCGCGATCGTCAGTGGGCCACCCCACCCATGTCTGTATGATTATTATGATGTAGTATTAATAATGTATCATGGTTGTTAAGTAGGTATGCGTGACATTTGTTAATTGATCGTGTTGATACAAATATTTATTATTGAAAAATCACGCAAATTATCTCAAAGCAAAAGCAAATAATTGAAATATAGGAAAAGTGAAATATAGCAAGTGATTTTGTTTCCAAATTACCAGCTTTATTCAAAAGCAAATATCTAAGCCTAGGATGATAACACAAGAGTAAGTATTAAATGGATGAATAAATAATACATCCCGTAAAATGACTGTAAAACTGGTCATAGTAATTACTCCGGAGCATTTGATTAAATATATTTCATCGCATCGGCGCAAAATAAAAATTCTCAATTCTTGTGTAAATACAATCTGACGTATTTTTTAATAATAAGAATTACGTTGGAAAAATACAAAGCCATTGTATCTGTAAAACTCTGAATAAGCAGAACAGGGCAATTTGCCGAGTGGTGTAATGCAGTGGTGTTAAAATGTGCATGTACAAAGTTAGAATTAGGATTCTTATTTTCCCTGAAATAGCCCTGAAAGATTATCAGGGAAATTTGCAACAATGCTCTCATGGTTTGGATTGTACACCTACGGAGTTTGAGGCATTGAAATGTTATTTTATAATTGAGAATTGTACTAAGAAATCCATTTAGAATAAAAATTAATAGAAATATTTGCCTGAAGACATTCGCAATGCAATTGCACTTTAGTTTGAGATGGTTGGCCAACAGGTGTTTTAACGTCCAACCTCTTTAGTAAACCGTGGAAGAAATCCTGTGATAGATACATTGGAATTCTTTCTTGTGAGTCATGTCATTTCATGAATGGTTAACCTTTAGGTGTTTCTCAGTGTAGCTACTCATTTTTGTGTCTGAGTCTGAGTTGAGAAGATACTATTGTGCTAACCCCTCTTTGGAATAATAAAGTGAGTCAAATCATGACAATAAAATCAGAAACAGTTATAATATGCTTTATTTATGTTTAGTTGCTAACAAAGGCTATAATAAAATGTTCTTACGTGGTTATGTCGTGTTGATATGCTTTATGGTAAACGTTGTCTAGAATGAGTACACATAAATAAATATATTTTCTTTTGTTTTTAATTTTATTCATATTCAGTCGGTGAACCTCGGAAATGAGCAGAGTACTGTGGGTGTGCATGTACTTATAATCCTTTAATGCATGTCTGTATTCTTTTGACCTCTCCTTATTTGTAAAACTGCTACACAAGTTATGAAAAGGAAGTTAATAACTTTTAGGATGGATGTAGCGAATGTTTTATGGTAGATAGTCAAGTAGTCATGTTCCGGTGAATTAGGAGAAAATGATCTCTTTCTTAAATCTAAGTAATTCATTTAAAATTAATTAATTTGTCATAATACGTCGTGTTCGTATCACACATCTACGTACTACTACATAACAGTGTTACAAAAGTTAAGCAAAGGATAGAGGATAATGACTGTATGGCTGAATACACTTAGTGAATGTAAGTATTCACTAATAAATGTCCGAATATCTAAATGCTGAACGATCCCAGGTGAATATTCCACCCGAGGGGAAATGCATTGCATAAATATTTTAATAGAGACGCCTCTCTCATTCAATTATGCATAATTTATTTTTCATCTCTGTAAATAGTCTGGATAGAGTGTTTCATGGAGCTTTATAAATTGAATTTAGTGACACGAGAATTTCGACTCATTTGATTACTAAGCATTGTTAATTGTTTTTTGAAAGGGGATTGTGGAGGAGAGGCTCTTGGTTGGCTGGAGAGTCTGAGATGTTGTGTTACTGGTATTTGGTCTGTTTTAGTATTGTTTGTCTGAATGTGATGTGAGTGAGAATGTCAGTATTTAAGGACGGACGTTAGCAGGAGAGAAGTTTTGTGTAAATTGTGTTGTTGAGTAGCAGAAATGTTGTGGATTAAGCGGTCGTATGTATTTTGACGACTCCTTATCTACCTATGAATATGATATTTATGTTATGCGTGGAAATGATGTCTAATAAGGAGTAAAGTAATAATGCTTTTGACTGCTGTGGATTTAGTTGGTTGGAGCGATGTCAAGTCAAGTCTGGCGTAGAGGAATCAGAGGAGGATGGTCTGCAGAGGCAGAGGTCACTCCGTAGTCGCTGTGGCAGTGTCAAGACAAAGCTGTGAACCTCGTACACTTGCTCCTAGCAACATTTCAGCTCCTAGAAAAAGTTTCTTCTTTTAATAGAAAATTTGATGTCAAGTAATGCATTCGAAGAGCCCCTATTGTGAGAATTTCAGATATTTCATGAGGTGGATGGAATTGAGGGAAAAGTTATAGAGCAAAGCATATGGGTAGGAATTAACAGAAGTAACCGGTTCATCACAGCATGAAAGTTACCTCTGCTCTGCCTCCAGGCTTTCTGTAAAGTACTTCATACTTCAACTTTAATATATTTAGATGATACACCAATGTTGTACATTCGTGTAAATACCTTTCTTGGACTCACTCAGGAACTTCACTTGGGTTCTCCACTTACAACAGCCCTGCCTGCCCGGACTTATTCTCCCTCACTTCCCTATCATGCATATATGTTCATTATTTTAGCCACATACACAATAATTGATAATAATATATAAACCCCTACATGCTTACTTAAATGAATATTTTGGCTTAAAATCTCACTAGAGGGATTTCATACTACCGTCTCACATTAACATTTAATAACTATCTAAACACTTTTGAAATTTCAACCTTCAATTACCTATTTAGGTGTACTTATCACTTCCCAACTCATCATCTTGAAATTATCAGTTCCCACGTTTCAATGTGGACAACTCTGAGATATCCGTAGGTATTATCCTCACAAACCGGTGGTCAAATTAGATATTAATAAAACCGAGCTATGAAGACTTGATCAATAAATTTAGATTTGATTGATTGGCTTTAATTTAATAAGTTTCTTTTAACAAAATCTATTGATATATTTTGGAATAATATTGGAACGGTTAAATCTATTTGTTCTATTTTCCAATTTTTTTGCGGCCAAATTTTTTTCCTTAGGATTTTCATGGAAAACTTGTTTTGATACTGTAATCTTTTTCCCACAAAACATTTTGATACATTTTGATGTTTTGAAGCTTTGCTAATCGAGCGTAGCATAAAATTAAGAAAAACTGTCTCATTTATGTTATCGAGGAAGACAATTTTTTTCAGTTGGGGTAGGAAAAATTTGGAAGAATAGTCCTATCACTTTTATCTACCACCATTAGATTACAAATTGATTTTTATACATTTTTGTTTGTCTGTGGTAAGTGAATTAACTCGCAGTCCATAAAATAGCCCACGACAAGAAAATCATTTATTTAATAACTAGGGCCCCCAGTACTGTTAAGAATTTCGAAAGGTATAGGCACCAATATTTGGTTTAATTTCTAAAGATGCTAACCCAGAGTGAAGTTTATTGTTTTATACATTGAAAACGCGCTTGCGCATTGAGCATTTTGGGGAGTTATTCCAGGCATAGAAGATACATACATGCATGAGTACAAATAAATATTTTTATTATATAAAGATGTAACGAAAGTAGAGAGTATTAACGAATAGCAGGAGGAACTGCTGCAGGAGTCCTCTAATGCCCCAATAGCAAAAGCCCTCTCATGCACCATTGCGCAAGGATTGATGAACAATAATTTCTCACGCCACACCGCCACACTAAATGGTGTACGATTTGAATTTGTACTCTTGAACCGGCAATATATCTACCTATGACCTACGTGTATGTAGTGAAAGTGGCGGCACGTTTAGCAAAAGGTCATATTGAATTGATAAAATTTCCCACGGTCAAAGGCTATAAAATACAGTTTATTTGAAATAATCTTCCAAGCTTTCGACAATATTCCATTGTCATCTTCAGGGAACAATAAAAAGTACAACGTAGTATATTTAGGTTCCCTGAAGATGACAATGGAATATTGTCGAAAGCTTGGAA
>JABASH010004249.1:0-14483 GCA_019776445.1 Tomocerus maximus | reverse complement strand
AATTTTTTTAAATTTTAAAGCTCTGGTGTTATCTTTTTTAAGAAACTTTAAGCGACGGCCGCGAGCCAAATCTAGGTTACAGTATTATGCCAAGAAAAAATTGTAAGCGTTTAGATAGATATTTAGCTATCTATTTTTCTCTTTCCTGAGTTACAAAAAGAGTTTAAAATAATAAAGATACTTAGTAATCGTTTTATTTACAAGTCAATTAATATAATAATTTTTTTTGTTCCAGGAATCTTACCTTTATGAAAAAAGCCTTGATCTTAGTGGATTTACAAAATGATTTTATGCCTGGCGGCTCCTTAGCAGTGGATAATGCTGATGAAGTGATTCCTGTGGCTAATCGTGTGCAACAACATTTTAAATATGTTATTGCTACACAAGATTGGCATCCAGAAGATCATGCTTGTTTTGCCAACAATCATAAAGGTCGATTTCCGGGAGAATTTATTCAACAAGCAGGCTTGTCACAAATGTTATGGCCTGTCCATTGTGTGCAAAATACGGAAGGAGCAGAGTTTGTAAAAAATCTTAAATTAGATCATATTATCAAAGTATTCCGTAAAGGTAGTGATCCGGAAATTGATAGTTATAGTGGTTTTTTTGAGAATGATCATCAAAAAGAAACCGGCTTAGCTGAGTTTCTCAAAGAATTGCAGATTACTGAAGTGTATATTATGGGAGTGGCAACCGATTATTGCGTTAAATATACGGTATTGGATGCTTGCAAATTAGGTTTTAAAACTTATTTGATTGAAGATGGATGTCGAGCTGTGAATGTCAATCCAGAAGATGGACGTTTAGCTATTTCTGAAATGAAAACTGTCGGTGTAAAAATAATCCAAAGTGACGAAGTTGAATAATCCTTGAAGAAAAAGTAGCGTGAACTCACTTTTAACCAAAAAAGGCAAAAGACGCAGATTCATCAGGAACGTTGGATGGGAAAGCTAATCACATCCGATAGGTTATCTGTTTTTGACATAAACATGAGTAAACGGTCAATTCCCAAGGCAACGCCTGCACAATCAGGGAGTCCGTGCGTCAAAGCCGCTAATAAGTATTCATCGATAGGCACTTGGGGATAGTCAAGTCTGGCACGCATACTGAGATCATTGTCAAAGCGTAAACGCTGTTCGCTGGCATCACTTAATTCATGAAAGCCATTTGCAAGTTCGATACCGTTTAGATAGACTTCGAACCGTTCTGCAACAGGCGTAGCACCGCTGCGTACTTTGGCTAAAGCAGCTAAAGTAACAGGGTAATCATAAATAAAAACCAATTGTTTAGGTAATTGTGGTTCGATGACATGGGACATCAAGAAGTTTAAATAATCTTCAATGTTATTTAAACCTAAATTTTCAGTGGTTATACCTACACCCGTCATGATTTGTTTTAATTCTTGAATGGAAATTCGATGCGGATCATTATTTAAATAACGTTGAAAAATTTCCGCATAACTAAAACGTTGCGCAGACTCACATGCTAGTAGTTTTTTTAATAAGGCTTCTACTTCATCCATTAATTGATGATGATTGTAGTTAGGTTGGTACCATTCTAATAAACTAAATTCAGGATTGTGATAACGTCCCGATTCTCCTTGGTTACGAAACGCCTTAGAAATTTGATAGATGGGCCCCGATCCTGCCGCCAATAAACGTTTCATAGCAAATTCTGGAGAAGTTTGCAGATAAAGCGTTTGTGATTGTTTGGTATTATCTAAACAATATTCAGTTTGGAAACTATGTAAATGTGGATCCGTCACTGTAGCTTGTGCAAGCAGTGGAGTTTCTACTTCTAGAACCTGACGTTCGGCAAAAAATTCACGAATGTCGGTAAAAAGTTTGGCGCGACTACGCAGCATCGATAAGCTAGTCGTAGGCGGCCAAGTATTTTCAGTGTCCTTCATGGTGTTCGCTGGTTTCTGTGCTAAGAATTAAGCGTTTATATACGCGTTGAGTAATGAGACCGGCGTCAAATTTGCGTTTGGCATCCACAGACATGGGTTGACCATATTCTTTTAACATTTGTCGAGTATTCGCGCTGATACTTTCCAGTTTGGAATCTAATAAAATGTCTCTTAATTTTTCATTGAAAACTAAAAATTCACGTAAAGCAATGCGTTTACCATCAGCACTAGGAACTAATTGTTGCCAAATAACCACACGTATGGTTTCGATAATATCTATCATTCTGGCTTTAGCTTCTTCAGCTGGGAAGGAGTTGACCAAGCGTCTTAAGGTTTCTGCCACGCCATTACTATGCAATGTCGTGTAGACAGGATGTCCGGTTAATGCCGCTTCGATAGAGGCGCCGATGGTTTCTGGATCGCGTGATTCGCCGACGAGTATGAGTCGAGGTTTGCGCCGCAAGGCATTGCGTACACCCGCCGCGAAGCTGGGTAAATGTCTAGGTATCTCGGATTGACTGACGATGGCACTGGGCATGTCAATCGAGTCATAAACAAATTCTATGGGAGCCTCATAAGTAAGAATTTTACGATGTGAGTCTTCTTTTTCAGCGAGATCGCGGATGATGGCGGCTAACAAGGTGGTTTTACCGGAACCAGTCGCCCCGGTGACATAGACGATGCCTTGTGCAGGTGCTAGGGCATTGATTAATTCACTTTCTAACTTCAAATCCGACATTTTAGGTGGCGTACTCGGAATAGTACGAAAACTTATTTGTATCGCGTCATGACCTTCTACTAAACAACCGGTGGCATTGACCCGGAATCGATAACGCTCGTTACGATTAGGCCGAAATTCATAGTGCGTATCGATATCTACACCACTTAAAATTTGTGCACTACCATTGGGTCCATAGATAAGATTGAGTGTTTCGGCGACTTCGGTGTTGGATAATTTACGCTGTGTGATACGGAGTAAACGACCATAGCTTTCCGCAAATACAGGTTCACCCGTTTGTAATGTAATATCCGAAGCGCCAAGTTTTTGGCAGTGGATAAGTAATCGAGCTAAGCAAGCCGCGGTAAAACGTACCGGTTCATCGGGAAGTAGATGTACTGTCATCATCATCACCCTGCGTTACGATGGATTTCCATCGGCCCGGATTAACTTGTAATTTTGGTAATGAAGTGATACGCAATATTTGATCGTTAATATGTAAATCAGAACTATCACCTGTAATACCGAGATCGGTGTGCGCAACAAAAGGCTTACTGACCATACCTTTCAATAGTAAATTTCGATATAAAGCCATACCGGTATAATCACGCGTTAAACGCGCTAAATTATCACTAAAAATAGCATTGGCTTGGTCAATACCATCTTGCCAGCCCAATGTGGCATATTTTTTCCAGATGATACGTTCTTCGGGTGTTTTCGGTAAAAAAGCGGGTAAGGGTAATTCGGGATGCTGGTAATCCATCCATATATAATTACGCCATTGAGGTGGTGCGGTGGTGAAACGTGCTTGACTAATAATTTGGTAAGTACGATCGTCGATGCGTAAGGTTTGCCCATCGGCGAGCTTAAGTGAATTATTTCCTTGGACTAGTACAGGAGGGATTACATTATGGTCTAGTAAAATTAAATTGAAATTGAAAATACGATCTAATTGGGATGAATTTTTAGTTAATACTTGATTAATATGCTCAGAGCGCCATGCTAAACCGGCTTGAGCACCTACACTCATCGCGATATCTTGTAGCGCTTGTGAACGTAAAGCAGTCATTTGCTTTTTACCTTTGGTGACCTGGGCATGTAGATCTTGTAATTGCGTTAAATTATCTAAGCTACCTACGGTTTTATAATTAGGTTGTGTGGTGCTGCAGGCACTGAGAAGCGCAAATAGACTCAAGCCCATTACTATTCGGGAATATTTATGGAATAAATTGTCGAAATACTTAAGCTTAATATTTAGCATAACGTAGTTCTATAGTCTTAATACCTGGGTAGACAATGATATTGGCTTTTTTTCCTGCCTGAAGATTGGCATTGCGGATAATATAATTTAGCGGCGTATTTTGTGAGGAAATGGTCACTAGAACGGGGACCGCTGGATGTTTTCCAATGATTTGTAAATGGTAATGGGCAAGTTTGGCGATACGTTGCAATAGCGGCTCAATGGGGCCTGACCAATCGACTGAGGCGATGGTTTTCTCTAATCCTGAAGCGCTAGGATAGGGTAATGGCTTGCTAATCGGGGGGCTAGAAGCTTTTTCTAATTCTTTTAATTCATTTAATGATTGGCTAACAGAACGGGCTGCTTCGGCCAGTTTAATTGAGGCATCATCTGAGTGAGTATTGATTGCGGGTGTTATGGAGTTAGGTAAATTTTGTGAAGCACACCCCGATAGTAGACTCACAAAAAGCGCCACTGTTATTTTTTTCATGCTTATCTTATTTTAGATAAAATTCTGTAACCTACCTCTGCATTGAATCAAGAAGGTAATATAAAGTCAAGCCGTGGTTTTAGGGTTAGATTTAATTAAAGCATATTGCACCTGGCCGGCTGTTTTGCAGTGCTGAATCTCCCAATTTTCAGGTATTAAAAGCTTTTTCATACTTGCTTCGGTTTCAATATAAACCAAGCTTTCAGGTGCTAATAAGCTTTCTTTGACTAACCAGGTGCAGGCCGAGCCGAGTAAATCCTGATGGAAAGGCGGATCCAAAAAGACAATATTAAATAGGGGCTTTTTGGGTTTAAATAATTGTGTTGCTACAAAAGGAAATTGAGCTTGATAAACCTGAGCGCGGTTTTCAGCGTTAAACAGTTTTAGCTGGGCTTTTAAATAGGAAACTAATAGTTTCGATTGTTCAATAAAGCTAACTGATTTAGCATAGCGTGAGAGTGCTTCAAACCCTAAAGCACCGCTACCTGCAAATAAATCTAAACAATGGGCATCGGCCAGATGGGGAGTTAGCCAATTAAATAAAGTTTCTCGGATGCGATTCGGCGTCGGACGTAAATCCGCGGTAGCAGGGAAATGAAGTTTTCTGCCGCGCCATTGCCCACCAATGATTCTTACTTCACCTTTTTTCATAAAAAATACGATTTAACTAGATAAATGTTTTATGTTGTATACGCGTATACACATAGATTGCTGTATGATCGCGGCACTTGCCAAAAACCTAATTGCTGTGAGTATAGACTATGTTTAAATTTTTAAAACGCAAAGAATCTCAATCCGATGTTCCTAATCAAGAAGCTTCACTTAGCAGTAAAAATAGTTTTTTTAATCGCATAAAAAATAGCTTACAGAAAACTCGTCATCAACTCACTGAAAATCTTGCTAGTTTAGTATTAGGTAAAAAAAAGGTTGATGCCACATTAATTGAGGAACTTGAAGATTTACTTTTAACGGCCGATGTTGGTCCCACGGTGACACAAGAAATTATTCAACTTTTAACGTTGAAATTGGCGCGTAATCAATTAGCAGATGGTCAAGCGGTATGGGATGTATTGCAACAACAACTAGGTGAATTACTGCAACCATGCGAGCAAGCGCTAATGATTAACTCTAATCATAAACCTACGGTTATTTTAGTGGTGGGTGTTAATGGTGTCGGTAAAACGACGAGTATTGGCAAGTTGGCCCATTACTTGCAGCAGCAAGGGAAGCAAGTGATGTTAGCTGCAGGTGATACGTTTCGAGCAGCAGCGACCGAGCAATTAACAATTTGGGCTGAACGTAATCATATTCCGATCGTTGCTCAACATCAGGGTGCGGATAGTGCTTCAGTTATTTATGACGCTTTTCAAGCCGCTAAAGCAAGAAATATCGATGTGCTAATTGCTGATACCGCCGGGCGTTTGCATACCAAGCATAATTTAATGCAAGAATTACAAAAAGTTAAAAAAGTCATCAGTAAATTGGATGCGACGGCACCACACGAAATTATGTTAATACTGGATGCTGGTACCGGTCAAAATGCCTTATTGCAAGCTGAAGCTTTTAATGAGGCAATATCTTTAACCAGTTTGATGCTGACTAAATTAGATGGTACCGCCAAAGGAGGAGTGATTTTTGCCATCGCTAAAAAATTAGCGTTGCCGATCCGTTTTGTTGGTTTGGGTGAAGGCATTGATGATCTGCAAGTTTTTTCTGCACAGGAATTCGTTCGCGCTTTATTTACTCTTGAAAAATAAGTTATCTAAAAATACACTAACTGCTGTCTATATTACAAAATACAAACAAATAAAAAAAGGAGTTTTTATGATCGAAGAAGAAAAAATACGTGAGAAACGCTTTGTTTTAGAACGACCTGCCGAGTTGAGAAAATTGTGGTCCAGCCGACCCGGAGAACGCTTAAGGCTAACCTACACTTATTCGGATACGGCTTTGCAAAAGCCTGATTACATTGATGCAATCGAAATAGCCGTAGAAAGTTTTAATCAATTAGGTTTAGCAACTTTACGTTATGCACCCATGGTTATGGGTATTCTGCCAGGAAACTGTCCTTTAGATCCAATCTATTTAAAAGAAAAATATCATAATCAGATATCTTTTACTCGGAATTCTAACGCGAGTGTCGATGAATGGGGATGCGGAACTCGTTCAAGTTTATTATATAGCCAGCAGGTGAAGGATTTTTTTGGTCATCCTCCTTCTGATAGCAATCTCAGTTTACCCGCGTTTTCCACTATTATTTGTATTACTGAAAATGATTATTTTTTTCGTTATGGACCGGGTGTGCTTTTACATGAGTTCAATCATTTATTTGGCGTTAAGCATGCGCATTTTAGTGCTAATAATTCCAATGGTATTTTAAATATCGATATACCAGCGCCTGATATAGATGATATCTACTATGATGACACGATACTTTGGGACGAAAAGCTGCAGAAGTTGCAAAACGTTTTTAACATCTATCCTTTTACTGAGACGGTGTTTGCAACTCAATATACATTGGCCTCGCCTTTTTCAATACAGCACTATCGAATACAAAATTTAACGCCTTATCTCAGTTTTAATATTTCGCGTATGGAAGAGATATTGGAGAGTTATAATTCCAGCGCTAGTCAAAAAAATGATTATTTCTATCTACTCAATAAATTTGCAGGCTACCCAGTGGTGCGCACTTATCAAGATATTCTAGGCTTGATTCAGGCAATTTATTACATAGCACCTGATAGTTTGGCTGGTCAAACGTTTGATTTTCCGAATCATTATTTAGTTGAAGGTATTTATATTTCTAATCAAGATCAACAAAAATTCATTCAGCTTATTGATTATTTATCTGCTAGAGAAGAATTTGTTTATCCAATCTTTGCACAAGAAAAACTGAGTTTTACTCGCTATCTGAATACCAATTTCTCAATAGATTTGATTGAACAATTTAAAATAGTGAGTATTAACTCGCGGTTAATTACTTGTCTTTTGCTTCCAAATTACAATGCTTCTTTGTCGCTAACACTTGATGCAAATTGTCAGTTAACAGGAAATAGCAATGTAACAGGTATTTTTCCTTTTTATATTCGATTGGATAATCATATTACCCGACTGCAACGAGAGTTAAGGTTACGGATCAAAGAAAAAATTCTAGAAAAAAGTTGGGTAATATTAAGCAGTCCGCAAGTGCAGTATGTATTATTCGATAACACCACATCTATTAATTTGATTGAATTGTGTGAAGCCGTTGCTATTCCGCGAGAAAAAAAGTTGTATTGTTCGCTTACGGAATCATTTTCTGAACTGCGTTTAAACAATTGCCATGCTGAGCTAAAAAATCTTAGTAAAAATTATAATTTCAGTGTTATTTTTAAGCAGGCAGAAGCAAGTAAAACTTGTCATATTCAGATTTTGGACTTAAGAAACTCAGCATCGCAAAATAATTTTACGTTCCATGATATACCTGTATTAACCAAAGAACATCCTATTGTTCAAGCATTGCTGAACAAGCCCGAATACTTTCTATGGGCAGCGGCAGATCAGACGAGGGTTGATACCGCGTTCTTGCAAAGTTTACAGCAAGGATTTCAACTCGTCAGCATACCCCTGTTACAAGGATTTTTTGAAGGGTTAATCGATGAGTTTTCTATCGGCCATGCTTATAAATCTTCGCTAAAATTTATACCGCATTTGACTTTATTTGCTTTGGGTTATACAAGTTTTTTAATTTCTGGAATGACTGTGCTGGCATCAATTTTTACCGATTTTATAAGGGAAAAATTAAAAGGTGTTGTTCCTAAGAAATTAGAGAATTATATCCAGCTAGTATTTTTTTTGCTGGTTACTGAATTAGAATATATGCCTTCTAATCTTTGGCAATTATGCGGTCAACTGGAAATTTTCCCTGAAGCCATCGCTTTATTAAATAAATTATTCACACAGATGGCATTAGCACCCGCAATCAAAACGGCTGCTTATCTGCTTAGCCAAAATTTAATGAAATGCTTAGCTGAATTACCCGCCCAAGCCCCCCGTGCACTCACACAGCAAAAATTGAGCTATTCTACTGATTTTTTTAATGCAATAAAGGTTGCCAGGGACAAGGTGTTTTCTAAAAAAATATTACGACCCTTTGCATTTTTTTCTAGACCGGCTGCGAATAGTCGGGATTTGCAAGCAGACACAATGAATTTGGCTGAAATTGGAACTTATGCGGTAAAAACTGCTTAAAAGCTTTGCTAAAAAGGAATAATTTCTTTATATTCTTAGCGGACAATTCGAATAATAAAGTTTAATGAATCAATTTATAAAGAGTGGGAAAATGACAGCAGACGCAAAAGTTTTTAGAAAATATATGTGTTTACTTTGTGGCTATGTTTACGACGAGGAACGGGGCTGGGAAGAAGATGGTATTCCGCCTGGAACGCGTTGGGAAGATGTACCTCTCACTTGGCGTTGTCCTGAGTGTGGTGCGATGAAAGAAGATTTTGAGATGGTAGAGTTATAAACTAAAAGGATGTACCTCAGCGACAATGACAATAGCGATGAGCAATAAGGTAGGCATCTCATTCAGCCAACGATAAAATAGACTGGAGTGTTGATTATTCTCAAGCTTAAAATCACGTAAACATTTTCCACAATAGAGATGAAATAGGATTAACACGGCCACTAAAGTTAATTTTAGTTGCATCCAAGTCGCTCCGGCATAATAGTTGGCGGAAGCGCTAAACAAGATTAATCCAAACAAAAGGGTTAATAAAGCCGCTGGTGCCATAATATAATAGTAAAGCCGATGTTCCATGATCTTAAAGCGCTCAATACTGATTCTATCTTTGGCGTCGGCATGGTAAACAAATAAGCGAGGTAAATAAAATAAACCGGCAAACCAAGCGACCATGGCGATAATATGCAATGCTTTAATCCAAGGCATCGAGTGCTCCAAGTTTTTATTGATGATTAATTTTAATTAAAAACCTTGTTATGAATTATGACGTAATTATTCCGACAATCAAAGATTATCTACTCGCATTGCAAGCTAAAATTTGTTTGAGTTTAGAAAATGAAGACCAACAAGAAAAATTTTTGATTGATGATTGGGTACGCAGCGAAGGTGGCGGTGGAAAAACCTGTGTTTTGAGCGAAGGGGCGGTGATCGAGCGCGGTGCGGTTAATTTTTCCCATGTTTTTGGTGGAACTTTACCTGCCAGCGCCAGCCAACGGCATCCTTCTTTAACTGCCGCTGCATTTCAAGCAACCGGCATTTCCTTAGTTATCCACCCCCGCAACCCTTATGTGCCTACCGTACATATGAATTTGCGCTTTATTGCGGTGTCAGACACTGATCAGCAAATCGCACAATGGTGGTTTGGTGGCGGTTTTGATTTAACACCGTATTATCCTTTTTTAGAAGATTGTCGCCATTGGCATCTTGTCGCTAAACAAAGCTGCGATCCATTTGGTTTAGAACTTTATCCGCAGTACAAAAAAAATTGTGATGATTATTTTTATTTAAAACATCGAAAAGAGGCACGCGGGATTGGAGGATTATTTTTTGATGATCTCAATCAATGGAATTTTAATCAATGTTTTAATTTTATTAAAAGTGTCGGTGATCATTTTTTACTAGCCTACCTTCCGCTACTGCAACGGCGTAAAGACACTGCGTATGGCGAACGCGAACGTCAATTTCAAGCGTATCGACGCAGTCGTTATGTAGAATTTAACCTAATTTATGATCGCGGGACTTTATTTGGTTTACAAAGTGGAGGACGGGTTGAGTCGATATTAACTTCACTGCCACCACAAGCGAATTGGCAATATAATTGGCAGCCCGAGCCTGGCTCTAAAGAAGCAGAATTAACCGAAAATTTTTTAGTTGCTAGAGATTGGCTGGCGTGATTCATTGAAAGAAAGATTATACTCACAGTAATGGGATTTTTGGCAAGGCGCCGCGATGATGAAGCAACCGGAGTGTATTAAGATACATGAGGGTTGCGAATTGAGCGGCAACGCAGGAAAAAATTCCAGTGCGAAGAGTATCAAGCTAAAGGATCTAATTTTTTCTTCTTGGCGGACGCATGGCGCGCGCGCATTTCAACATCGATATATTGATCAGTAATCGCGCTGGAGCTATGACCCGCATCATCACGCACATGTTCACGGGGGCGATGTTTGACATCTTCGGAAATTCCTGTGTGACGTAACCAATGTACGGTTGCGGTTTTTAATTCTATCGCTTCGTCTTTAAGGCTGTCTTTAACCATACGTGCAAAAGCTTCATCAAAACAAGTTTGGACGATACTGCGAATTTGTCGCGTGCTGTGTATTGCAGCTTGACCATTGGCTTTACTAATTAAAGGTGTGGTTTCGCCGCGGCTCGGTAAGTTCATTAGACCTAAACTCTCGCGGTAGCGTTTTAGTGCATTTAACATATCGTCGCTGACGCTAATTAAACGTTCTTTATTGCCCTTACCGACCGTTAAAAACCACCAATTACCATCGGCATCCTTTTGAAAATGACCCATTTGTGGTTCCCAACGCGCGCTTGCGGCGAGTTCAGAAATACGTAGATACATGCCATACAAAGCTTTCATAATAAATAAGGTTCTATTATGCAGCTCCGGTTTTTGTGCAAAGAGTATTTCCGCGGTTTCTATGACATATGACCATTGTAATTCACTCAAGCGACGTACTTGATGATTGCTTTTTTGTTGTCGTATGAATTTACTTTTTTGTCGAATCTGAGCTACTGGATTGAAATGAATATAGTCCTCTTGAATCAGATAATTATAAAAACTTCCGCATACCGCAAAAATTGCTTGTAAGGCTTTTTGGGATAAGGCATATTTTTTTATATCCGGCATAATGCCTTGCTGGCTGGCCATTTTATTAATTGTGGCGACAAAGGGTCGCCAATCGGGGTGCGGAGTTCTTTGGCCTTGATGGGTGAAATAACGTGCTACGGTTTTAACGCCGATCCAATGTTTAGGAGGTTGCTGACAGAATTCTATAAAGGATTCAAAGTCGTCGCGGCGCAATTCTTTAATCGATTTTCCCAAAACAAACCAACTCCACTGTAATAAACGTTCAATTTCGCGTCGATACGCATTAAATGTGGCTTCACTACCACGATAACTATACAGAAACTGTAAGGCTTGAGAATAATCTTGGCCGGCATAAGGCTTATCATCTGTCGGCACAGAAAGGTGTTTAAGATTTTTTTTTGGATCGATAAATTTTAAACTATCAAATAATGGGGTCGGGAAAATGGATGACATAACTAAGTATTTTAATAAGATTCTTTCTAGTTTAACAAGCTTTTATGAAAAAATATGAAATAAATAAAAAATGTAATATTTAACAAGTAATTTTTAAAAAAATTTAGTATAATCCGGGCCTTCCTTTTAGGGGGTAAATAAGCTTAATGCCCATGATTGTTTCTAGCTTAAAGAAACACATCACTACCACTGAGTTTTGGCGGGCCTTGTCGTTCGTCTTGAAGCGCCTCGAAACTATCGCTAAATACCTGACTAAACTTCCTCTTCCTTTTACGTTTAGCCTGTATATCTTACATCTGACCAGAGCAGGGTTGAGAATATATAGCTATTTTAATAAAACTAAAAATAAAAATTTAGGTGATACTTTTAAGCTACTATTTGCCGTATTTAAAGTATCAATAGCGGTTATTGCCTTAGTTTTACTTGGATGTGGACTTGTTTCTCTGCCAGGGATTTTATTAAGTTCGTTTTTTGCTTATAGTATTTTAAAGCTTATCCATAGTTCGATTGTTTTGTTCGTAAGTACGGTTTCCTACTTAAAAATCGATAAAAATTGTATAGAACATCAGTGGAGACGAGCACAATACCGCGATAATATTACCAAACATATTAGCCTGCTCAGTGGCGGCCTATTGTTTATAGTATTAACTTGCCTATTCAACGCAGGTGCAAACATTTTAATATGGACTAATCCTTTGTTTTTGTTGATTGATGTGGTGATTTGTGCAGCCGTACTCGCTAGCGTATTTTATTTTATCTATAAAATCGCCCAAAATAAACGGAATGCTGACGACAATGCCTGCTTAAAAAGGGATCTGATTACCAGCATAAAAAAATTTTTATTGTTGTTCAGTCTAAATCTAGTTGTTTTACTGGTTATTGCTACGGCGCCGAGTTTAGGCGTCGCAGCGGTTATTGGTGCGTTAATATTACTCTGCGCGCAAGATGTCCTATTGACTATTTATTATTATTTTTATGGTGTTTATATAGCGGATCCTGAACCAGCTAATCTTGATGAGGAACAATTAAATGAACGGCTTGATCAAACCAGTCGCGATTATTATCAAACATTTTCACCCACCTATTATTTACAGACACAAATTTCAGAAAAATTCCCTCAGCTTGAGGATGTCAATAAAGCCAATAAAAAACTACTTTTAAAAGTAACTCTGCTAAAAATACTGCAATTAAGAAGTGAAAGAGAAAAAACTGCTGCAAAATTAGGCTTAATGAGTCGATTTTTTTCACTCGAAGATAAATTTGAGATCAAAGAAGAATATTTATTGCGTGAGTTAGCTTGGGCTTTAAATACGGATAATCTTCAAGATTTAATCGAACTTATTCTCGCCAGCAGCGATTTATTTGCAAATAAAAGAGTCGGAGTTTTAGGAGATTTTGAACTACAAAAAATCTTAGGTCACTTAGTTTACTTAGCCGAGCAGGAAAAACGTGTTCAACGTGCAGAAATTGTTAAACCCAAAGCATTTTACCAATCTTTTTGGAAAAAGGTGGGTGCCTGCGAAGCGATCTCACAGGCATTTCGAGCGTCGCGAAATATAGAAGAACAGATAAATATATCCAATCCATCCTGGGGGCCTATTTGAGCTGATTAAATCAAAAAATTATTTGTTGTGGCGTTAAGGATAGTAAAAGGAAACTTAACTATAATGAGCCGCTTCATGCCACCAGGTATGTAATTAAGAAACATGTCATAGAGTAGATTATGCCTATTACTGTGCTTAGCGAATGGTTTCTTTTAGTAGTAGATAAATATATCGCTGCTTTAAACGAATTGCGGCTTCGATTTTTTAACGCCTGCACTTCCATCTCGATCGCTCTGGCCCGTCTCTTTCTGCAATTAATGAAACGGACGATTGGTATCATCAAAAATTGGCTTAAAGAGAGTAAAATAGAAGAATGGCTTAAAGCTAGTTTACATGAATCTTACCTCAGTGTAATTGAAGACTTATATATAGTTTTATATTTTCTACATTTTTTTAGAGCCTTTTTAACACTCGTTGAATTTTTTTCCGACCAAGATAATAAAAATTTAGTCGAAATATACAAATTTTTGTATGCTTGTTTTAAGGTATTTATCTCGGTATTGATGTTAACTTTTCTGATTGTGATGATTGCTTATGGCTTGGCACCTTTAGGACTGCTCACTTACAATTATATTAAAGACCTTTTTCGTATTTATACTTTTTCAAAATTTGCGATTAATTTTATTACTTTAGGTTTTAGTTTTTATCAATTAAAAACTTGTGACGATAATCCAGACCATGAATGGTTAAAAACTCAATATAGAAATAATTTCAAAAAACACTTAGAGATATTATTGATTGGAGGCTTAATCACACTAGCAATAACGATAATCAGTTTGGGTCTAGTTACCGGGGTATGGCTTTGGATAATGGTTGGTGTGGCAAGTAGTTTACTTTTGTTCGATATGGCAAAAGCTATCTATTATCATGTAAATAGCCCTAAGGTACCAGAACCTAAATCCTTGACGCAGCAGAATGCACTGATCGATTATTCAATTAAGAATTACTATTACAGAAAATGTCGTACTGCCAGACTTAAAAGCAAAGATCCGGAAGGTAATCGTATTTATCTGTTAAAAGAAATTATCGTAAAAATTTTGCAACTAAAGATTAAATTAAAGAACTGTTCCTCTTCAAGACTTAATTTTTTTTCAGAAACATCAAAAATACTCAAAAAGATAGAAGGGTTAAAACAACTCGCGAATACTTTGTTAGAGGATGAATATGAGAATAATACTAAACTATTCAATAAAGTTTTAAACGCTTTACAGGAAGATGTTGCAGAAAATAAAAATAATAAAACAT
>JABASH010004248.1:0-14486 GCA_019776445.1 Tomocerus maximus | reverse complement strand
AGATATTTTTCAGTGTGTCCGTTTTTGCGTTATGACCAAAATGATGAATAAATAAAATTTGAATGTTTTTGTACTCAACTTAATGTAAATTGATCGAGTTCATAGCAAGTTCCGCTAGATGCTTGGTGGGGGTACCGACGTACCTTAATAGTAAGTGACAACATTTTTACGTACATGTACGCATCAGATATCATTTCATATGGTCGGGAAATAATCTTATAACAGCAGGATTCATATTTTGACTCGTTGAAGCTGATTCTCTAAAAGAAACAAGAAAATATGAAATACGGCATAAAGATAGACAAAAACATTTTGTTTGCGAGAAATTCTGAGAAGACACCATAGTTTTTACTTATTCAGAATATCTAATCAGGCAGGTGTATACCGTGTACCTACATCTGAATTAAACGATCAGATAATAAAATTATGGAAATATCAATGAAATAATAAGGAAAGTCTTAGAGATCTTGACTAGGATCCGACTATCCGACGGCTGGCGGAAATGACAAAATCAGTAATCGACTCAAAAAATCAACATTAAGATGCTTTGTTTGAAGTTGGGGTGGGTGTAAATATAAATCGTCCAGCAATAATTAATAATGTCAACTATGTAAAGTAAAAAAAGACAGAGCCAATGTCACCCCAGAAGCCGTGTCCAATTCCGTAACGTCATCTTCGTTTGTACATTTTGCGGCTAATATCTCCTTCCAGTTAGCCTCCTTCATTACTTGTTTCACCAACAATGGTGCTCTAGGTATTTTACAATGCTTTCGAATAAGCTGATAACTGGGCGACTCCAAAAATGCCCCATTATCATGAGTATCATCAACCATAAAATTTGATGCATGACTGATATCCGCTAATTCTTGTTTGGTAGAAGAAAAGTAATGGTATGCCATGAATATAATTCCTGCTGCTAAGATAAGAAATGGCAATGGTTTTCTTCGAGAACTCTTTGATAATTTCGCACACATCATGGATCTCTCGTTGACTGCGTGGTCGTCACTTCATGCCGTGTCCAGCCCACAAATTGTTTTCCCCAAACTGCAGGTCTATCTCAAACCATTGAAAGTGACTGTTAAATATAATACAATATACAGACAATTACAGAACGAACAGAATATACAAATACAGAGTGCATCAACTAAAAGCTAAACAATAGTATTGAAATTGAATCTATAAAATTCTTAATGTGTGAATAAAAATACAGATCGCGACTTTGAAATTACAATGTAAATGTGACGCGCTGTTTTGTGGCCTCACCGCACAAATAAATTTGACCAGCCGCTAGCCGGCCGACTAAAATGGTTGGATGGAATGGCTAGTGGCCAAAACGCATGGTCTTATATACCTGCAAATCAAATCATTAATCAAGGATGCTTTTTTCTTAGTTTCTATATTTTCTATTTTTGACCTTTACACCATTTTGGCCACTTACCAACAAATAAATTCAACCAGTCGATCCAATAGCCGTTTCAACAGGTCACTTTACATAATCGGGTAGCCGGCTATGGTCAGGGTCCAGGGTCACTGAAACCGAAACACTATTATATTCATCCAAATATCCGAAAAGATCCGATCACCACCGTTGCACCGATCGTCGCATTGTAAGTGTCATAATAAGCTTGTAGAAGGTATCTGATCTAGTTAATACTTAATACACTTCCAATGTTCCAATCCAAGTTCCACTGTTCTAATTCTACACATTCGACTTACCATACTTTCCTTTCTATTTTTTAGTATTTACTATTACTTACCCAATACATGCTTAGTTGAATTTGGCTGAACCAGAACATTTTTACGAGTTACTACGAATACGAACGACACAAATCCACGAGCAAAAGTTATTTTGCTCAATAACAAAAAAAGATAAAGTGCTCCACTGTTTGCCAATTCCTACACTTAAAAACTGTCGTCATTCTTGTATCATATCATGTACAAGTTGTGTCACCAGTATCTGTAGAAAAGGTCTGCATACTTTTGCCTTGGTCTTAAAATCGAGACGGATTCACAAAAGCAATGCCCATATTTTTGGGATTTAAAAAGACATCTTTCTTAATAAGTCTGTTGAGTTTTGAATAAGCATTCTTCAGTATATAGCGGGTAAAACTTTTCTAGATTGCCATGTGTAAGTTACTTTAGTGCAAATTTTAACTTCCAACTGTCTATAACAGACTTACGTGAATGAGAAATGATATGCAAATATGCATGCGGTTTTGCGGCTACCTATTATTATATGTTGTAAAATGAAGAGCTAAAAAAGAATACCAACTTTATTAACTCACAAACATGTAACTGTGTACTAATACTTACACTCCCACGCAAAGCAGGCGCAAGTATTATAGCTGTTTTCCCGATTTCAGATATCATTATTCCTATACCACCACAAGCACACTCATATACACGCAGATAATAAATGTTAGCTTAGGTACAATGTACAATCACCAAAGAACCTAGAAATAATAAAATATACATACCAACATCAATAATTTTAAACCGCTGACATAGTAAACAAGACTATACTACTAATGGGTTCCTGTTTGAAATAGATTTTAGTTATACATGGTGTTTTTTCTGTTTAGTAATTAGACATAACATGACCATGACTAGTATCTATGTATATCTAACAATCTAACCATCTAATAGTAGGATACGAGCCAATAAATTATAAAAAAGCTCTCATGCAGGGAGCGCATGCTCTGTGAAAGGACATTGCGGTGCAGTTTCATGAAATATGCATGCATGCATATTAAAAATTCAAGGAAGTAAACAGATGACATAAATGACAGTTTACTGTACGTGGTATTAGGCAATCGATATTGTTTATTTTAAAATGTACATAAAAGTTACTTTTAAAGCTCCCTGGTTGACCTTAAAGAAACAAAAAAATCCAAAAAACTATATTGAAATAAATGAAAATCATCCTGAAAACGCCAATAGAGTTGCGAAATCTGAAAAAATACACAATTTCTCTTATTTTTTCGTTAAACATATATGAAAGACCACTCAAGAGTTATACCTTATCATTAGGGATGTTCCTAAAGTAATTCGCATAATTGCTACTTCTGTTGCTTATAATTCCATTGTACTTGTTTTCATGTGGAAATTCTGTGACGTTTTTCGAAACAAAATTCAATTGCTGCAAATAGTAATCAGAAAGTGTTTGCAAATCTTCCACTTTAATAATGAAATCGTATTTTACTTGACACAGGCCACAGAGAAGGGAAATAGGCTTCCAGTGCTCGTCATAATTTCCTGGCTGTAATTACGATTTTTGCATAAACTTTTTAAATTATCATTATTTACTTTAGATATTTTTATAGTGACATTTAGATATTAGTACTATATGTTTAGTAACAGTAATCACACCAATAATATTATGTCAAACTAATGAAGACTTACATCAGTATTTATTAAATATTGAACAAATTCTGCAAATGTTGGCTCTTTCTTTTTTAGCTTCTTGTTCTTACGAAATTTCCTGTTTATTTTGACACCAAAATGCCTGTAAAGCATAAATATTACACTTTGCGACTGTGACCTTATTGTGAGACGGGGATGTTGCCAAACGTAGATAAAAGAATAAACTTACTGAAAGAAGTACATTCCATCTTTTCTAGCTTTTCGATCATTTAATTTATTTTCGTACGCACTGACAATTCTTTCGAATGGATGTCTTACCAGAAGAATTTTTGTAACATATTTTGAGTACAGAGCGCCATCGTATATCTGTAACTCAAAAAGCAATTCAAAATTATGTTGACAATAATGAGCCATTCCGCCATTATAATTTTATAGCTTAAAAACTTCTGGATAGCATCATATAAGCAGTATTTTATAACAAAATATGTAGTATGCAGAGAAGAATATATTTTAAGGTGATTGGTGGAATACCAGCGAAACGATTTTTAATCCTGGTTAATACACTACAAGGAGGAACTACTCGACATCGAAATATGAAAAATACAGATAACTTTTTCGTAGAGAGTTCATTGTTCATTTATTGACATATTATTGGAAAATTCTGTTGCGTATTTCTATTTATTTGTGACAATAAATAAGGCTAAATAGTAAAGACAGAACCGAAATACTGGGATCTCTATATAACACAATATCAGAAAAATCTATTTTTGCATAAAATTCATACAGGATAGGATAAGATTAAGAATCTCCATAAATTGCATTGAAGACTGTTTGAAGATGACTAAATTGTAATCAATACTCAATACACCGCTTATGACAATTTGTTAAAAGCCTCTCTGTTCGTAGTTTAATTGCTTGACCTTTTTACTGATAAATCCATAATTCTGTTTCAACACGACTTGAGAAGGGACTGTTGTTTTGTCGACATCATCTAGAAACAATCTAGTTTCTTCGGCATTTAAAGCGTTAATAATAACTCTACTCCAGGATGTACTGGCAGCCTAATAAAATAAAATTCACAAACATCTTGAATCATGAACATTTCTAAAGCACTGAACAAAAATTAGGAAAATATTTTAAACCTTAGGTACTAAACACCACATTTGTGCAAGGTCTGGAAAAAACAGCAAATTCTCCTTCAGTGTCTTTGCTTTCACAGCATTGATTAGCATTTGCTCTTCGGTCGTTTTATTCGGTGCTACTTGCTTTCTTAGATTCATTTTGCAGATTCTATCGACATTTTTACTTAACTCAGCTAATTTTTCTTGAATTTCTTTGTACTGACTTCTTGCAAACTCCATTTTAATGAAATCGGAGTCAATTTGTATCAGCAGGGATGACCCCATCAGCCATAGTGTAACTAATGTTGCTGTTATAAATATTTTTAGACTCATTCGAATGGTTTTTTTACGATGAATCAGTCTACACATCTGTAGACACATAACTTCTCTTCTGATAAACGATGAACTTGAGGACTGATTTTTAAACATTTTCAGTCGAATAATCTTTGGACAAAAAACTTTTAAGTGTCTCTTGTCATGTTTCATGATACAGTCGGTCGGGTACGAATAACTTTGCCATGCTTGTAATTTGTATGCTAACTTTGCAACTTTACATTTTACATAACTTCGCAGATCTATAGCGTCCAAAATTCTTCGCCGATTTTCTTATGCAGCACATATTATTTGTAATCACCATTGGATTGTACAACATTTTCGACTTATTTGTCGCGTTTTCTAATTAAAGTTTTCACAAACCGGAGTCACTGAAAGCTTAAATTGGTTTTAGAACTGTCTATAGTAAGTTAAGACTGAATTTTTACCACAGAATAATGGTACATTTAACTCAACCGATTACGGATACAAATGTGATTTGAAAAACGAGTGGAATGAAAAAGGCAATTGTAATAAAATGAACCAAATAACATTATAAGAATAAATGGGATTGCGACAGAAGGGGGAACTCAGAATTAAATGTTTAATATTTACGTGTATGTGTTTGCTGTGTACTATAGTGTACAGTGTACTGTATATGTATGAGCATGCTAATAATATTGTGCTAGTGGTTTTTGGAATTAAGTCAAGATGAGAATAATATTACCCGAGAAATGCTTAACTATAACCTAGCTATAACTGTACTATGAACTATGAGGTACATTGCACATTTCATGTAGGTATTATAGATGCAAAATTCCTCGAAGCTGCTAGTTTGTCCATAATATTGGAGTCAATAAAAGTTTAGTCATAAAATATTCAGATAACGGTGAACGTAGTTATGGACTAATAACGGTAAGTAGTACGCAGGTAGTCCAAATTCAGGCATCTTATAATTTGACCGTTCAAGTTACCATGCTAATGTTCTGCATTCTGCATGCTCCTGCTCATTTTGCAATGCAAAATGCAACAAAGTCATAAACAGCAAAAACATCATAATCTAATGGTTTTGTCTTGGAGGAATGATAAAGGAATCGTAATCAAATCGTAAATAATATTCAGTATTCACAAACTTTTTAATGTAAGTGGTCCATTATTCCTCTCCTTACTAAATATGAAATAATAAGATAAGTCTTAGAGATCTTGACTAGTAAAAATTGATCCACCTTGGTAAGCCCAAGCAGAGTAGTTTGCAAGGGTTACTTAAAAATTCAAAGATTCAAAGAGGCTAATTCGGTCGATCTTTCAAAGAAAGAAAGTAAAAAGATAATTCTGTCACGCAGGGGATCTAAATCACAAGCCCCGACTATTGTCCTTTCTAAAGAAGACAATACTAAAAGGAAGAAAAGTGTTTCATTCAGTGAAAAGAAGAACTTTGAAACGAAAAAGTATTCCATAGAAGCGGAAATTAAACGGAGAAGCATAGATGCCCAACGGAAAAGTATTTATCCCAGTCCAACAAAAGGACAGAAGAAAACCTCCAAAGAGCCCGAGGAAGAAGGCAAAAAGGAAAGTGGAAAAGATGATACCAAAAATACACCAAGCGAAGCGAGCAAGGAAATCAGGAAAGAAATTCAATTAGCGGCACATCTCCCTGATGACAAAAATGGTGAAAAACTGGAAAAGTTGGCTAAAAATAAAAAGAAACGGCACTCTGTGGACGTAAAGAATAAGACAAGCCCAACTAAAAGCGATGATGTTGAGACTAAGGAAAGTGATATGAACTCCAAAAAATCTCTGATGTCCCATGATACAAAGACTACAAAGAAATTGAAAATCGCAGTCGAAGATAATGATAATGAGCCAATTTCAGAAACACCATTGAAAAAGGGAAGGAAAAGTTTGCCAAAGGGTAAAAACAAAGGGAAGAAAGGTTCTGAAGACACCATTTCTGATGAAAACAAAAGTAAAAGTTCGAGTGATAAAGATGCCCTAGCGGCCAGAAGAACAAAGAGCAACGTGCACCCCCGTAAACATTCTTCTAAGGACAAAGATCATGAAGAACCTGAGGATCTCGAAGACGAAGAGTACCACCACCATCACCATCACCACCATCATGCACTTCATGGACACCAAGATCATCATTCATCATCAGATCATGAGCACCATCATAATCGTAATTAAGTTTAGCTACCTCAGTAGAAAATAGAAATATTAAATTTCACTGAACACGTATAATATAGTAATTATTGAAATATTTTACCAAAAAATGTGTAATGAATTTAGCGGAAGAAGAGCATGAACATGAACACCAACACAATCATCACCATCATCACAAAAAAAGCAAAAAGGAAAAATTCAAAAATATACATTTGCACGCTCATAGAACCAGAGAACAAAGGACATGGGTGACTGAAATGCGTGGATACTCCTCAGAACCCGTTCTTCCACTTCCGTTTGAGAAAAAATTCACAAAAATCAAAACAAGGATACAACTGAAACCTTACATGAAGAAACTGCACAAAAAATATCTCAGTATGGACGATATATTTTTGAGCCACGATGGGTATCCAAATTTGTTAAAGGAAACTACAGAGGATTCTTCAGTCAAATCGTATGCAGTTCGTGCAGAAATGCTTAAGTCATGGGATGAGCTTTTTGAGATGGAAAGGAAGAGGTATTCTTTCTTTGACGAGTTATTCGCACAGGGATATGTCTTGGATAGGTAATTAGCAATTGCCATCTACTAGTTACCAGACTGCTTATAATATTAATCTTGGGAACTGAATGGAATATTCGTATAGTTTAGAGATTCCTAGAGGATTTGATCGGACACATCTAGTTGCTGCCGAAGATAACGATTTAAGAGCTAATTTAGAATTCGGTCGTGCTGTATTTAAAACTAAAAATATCTACACCGGAGAATTTAAAGATAAGCATTTCGATGGAGTCGGGCGCTACCAATGGATCGATGGCACAATCTATCACGTAATTTTCGTATACTATAAGTAGATCCATAGATACAAAATCGGCAGGATACCATGATAAATATAATAATATAATAGTACATGGAGGTAATTTTTAATCCAAATGTGTCAGGGCCACTTCAATAAAGGCATTATGCATGGACATGGAAAGATTGAATGGAAAGATGGAAGTTTGTACGAGGGGGAATTCGTGCAAGGCACTAGAGCCGGCGCTGGAATTTATTCCACAACTCAAGGGTATACTTACTTAGGCTCTTGGGAAAATGGTCTCCCTCACGGTCCTGGAAAGATGTGGTACGATATTCGAACTGATAATACTGATTACTACGATGGACATTGGGCACATGGAATCCAGGATGGCCTTGGAACTCGACAGTATGCAAATGGAGATCGCTACATTGGACAATTTTCGGGGGGAGTTCGCAATGGTAAAGGGACGATGATTTGGCTCAAAGAACGACAAGTAACAATAACTTATCTATTAATATGCATACTACTACGAAGAGGGATATGCTTGTTTGATATTAAATGTTGGCAATTTTGAAAACGTTCTAAGGTGTACAAAGGAAAATGGGTAAATGGTGTTCCTCATGGATTTGGGACTCATATTTGGTATCTAACCCGGACAAATACTAGTTCATTTCCGACGAGGCATATCTACAAGGTAAAATTGGCATTGGTAAGTGTTTTCCAGAAATTCGATATTTGATTAACGGATGATCTTTTGAATATAGGGGCAGTGGGTCGATGGCAAACGTGACGGAATTGGAAAAATGATTTATCCTTGTGGTTCAGTATATGAAGGTCGATGGAAAGACGGGCAAAGATTTGCCAAAGGTCTTTTTGTAAACCCTGCTGGCGAATTACTTGTTGGATTATTTCGGGCTGGTTCTGTTTGCGGCGGGACGGAAATACCCTTACATGCTCCACCCTACGAGTGTGATTATACTGCTCTTGTGGAATGGATAAATATGAAGTTTCATTTGGAAGAAATGGAAAATCCTGATCAAAAATTACATAAAGTTGTATCTAAGTACGGAAGATAGACCCTAGTTTTCAACACAAAAAATACTAAAATCAATTTTATTAACAGCATATGTTTAAAACACATTATTTGAGATATAGGTTAGTTGAGTTTAGACGGCTAGGTTAAGTTAGCTGAACAACGGGCTGCAAAAAGGGTTTTTTGGATTATTTTTCATGTTGAAAATTTGGTATTGAAGGGCGCAATCGCAAATCACCAAATCTTATGTAACTATACGATATTCTTTAACACTTTTGTTTGATTATTTGAACACTTTGATTATATTTGGAGTAGACACCTGGAACTTTTTCGAAAGCTGTACAAACGGGCAGGTCAGTTGGGACAATCTTGGGGAAATAACGGACTGTTTCCTAGTTGGCTTAAGAAAGGAAAACATGTTGACGAGCATGGTGAGATTAGCTTTACCAATGTGGAAGAAGCGCCTCACATGATGGGCAAAGAAAAAAAGCCCCACAATCCGGATAATGTGTACCCCGTTTTCCGTTTCGGAATGTGGCTACTTATAAAAGATATTTCAGGATTACTGGACACAGTCACAATGGCCCATTACGACAAGATTTGGAGTAAGTTCTGTTTTCAATTAATTTAATAAGGATGATTTTGAAAATGTATACTGAGAATATGATTTCTGTCAAGGTGAATGCCCTTCCTTGTCGTTTCAAACTCTTCACAACCCATTCGAACCGGTGTACTTGTGGCAAGTAAGACTTTTTTTCATAAGTATGAAATATACGACAAAAAAATATTGAATATTGCATTATCTTTTTGTTTTATAGTTTCTACAGTGCCTAATAATAATAGCCGTTTCTTTTTACGTCGATGGACCTAACCAAAAATATAAATTGAGATTAGTCTCTGATGAGCGAAGGAAAAGGAAAATTGAAGCTCAAAAACGAGAAATTGAAGAAAAATTAAAGAAAACTGTTAAGACTCCGCCGCCAACACCTCCTGAGCCAGAAGAACAATTACTAGACCCTTGTGCGCAATGGATACTAGATCACCAGCGTCGACACGAAGAAGACGAGGAAGACTCTTTTGAAGATGACGAAGAAGAAGATGAAGATCTGGAGTCGATTCAGGATGAAATTAATAGCAATGACAGTGAGATAGACGTTGGGGAAAATGAGCAACAACTTGATACGGATGACACAGACGCTGTAGAGGTGCGTAGATTGTCACTAAAGCAGAAATATGAAAAATACTACAGAAAAGAGGAAGGGGGTGAAGGGTATTTCGAATTAGCTGGATCTCAGATGAATTTCGGAGGGGAAGATGATGACGACTATAGTACCATGTCTTATTCAACTGATGGCCGAGAATCAGCAGTGAGTGTGGAAAGTACCGATGATGTAATGGAGGAACTTCCGTTGTCAATCATTAATGCATTTGAACTACTGATCAACGAGAAACTATTAAAAGTTGCAAAAAGACCTCCAGGTTTGTAGCATAATTAATTACTCCATTTTAAAAGTGAAAAATGAGATTCAATTCATCCCATTAAAATATGTTTCAAAAATAGGAAAGCACCTACCAAGAGTTCCTGACCCACTTCCTTCAATATCTGATTTGTACTATGCATTCAAATCTATAAATAATACGGATGTTATCACTGGAACAGAATTTTTAATAACTACAGTCCCACACGGTGTGTTTCCAGACCCGGAAGACGCTATATTTTGGAATCGCTCCAAGGAATTACTTTCAGGTAAACTAGACCTCGATTCCCTGTTTGAAAATTTTCAATCGTCCATAAAGTCTGTTGCTGAGGAGGAGCCGAATACGTTGGGAGAGGAATTTTTGGGAACTACTATAAATACTGCGGAAGCCTTCACTGCAAAACTTAAAAATGAAGCCGAGATGGAATTTGAACGCTCGCATCGAACAACTGTGGAAATATTAAAACCAGAAAGAAAAAATTGGGTTTTCAATCAGCTAACAGAAGAGGAGGAAAATGAAAACTCTGGGGACAATATTGAAAGTGCACAACAGGCAAATGATCGACTTCGCAGAGGTTAGCACTTAGCAAACATATCAGAAAAGATATAATATGGGTGCTTATATTTAATATAATTCTATTTTTTTTACTCAAATTGCAGAAAAATATGCCATATTAAGAGATCCTGACGAAATGTTCGCAGAGAGCAATCCATTCGATGATGAAGATTTAGGTACACCATAATTTATCTCTTTTTATTTTGTAAATATATACAAACATTTTATTAAGAATTGTATTTATTTAGCCAAAGAACCTTTCCTGTACACACAAACAAGAACTTGTGACCGAGTCCAGTAAGCAATAGAATTTTTCGTGTAATGCCGTAAAAACTTATAATAATACTTAACTTCAATCGTTTAAACAGAAAGAAACCATTCGATAAGAGATGGCTAGGTGCTCATGATGTCACAAGAGTTTTCAGACGTGTCTATCCCAAATTAGCTGATGCCCATCATAAGTCAAATATCCCATCTAAGGTTATCTGTACTTTACATAAAGTGCATATCACATTAAAAGTACCAAATGGTAATGATATTATTCCTTCCTGTACCTCAACCGCTAATTTTTATTTAATTCTAGATGGTGTTTTGTGACTGGCTCTGGTGCATAAGTCTTTGTTCACGTATTAGTGCAGATAGAGAATTTCTTTCTGTGATTAACAACCGCACAAGAATGCGACCGAGACTATTTCACACAGCCCCTCATATTGGAATCCATTCCCCGACAGAGATAACAGAGAAATGGAAGCACCAATCCGAAAGACTAGGAAACAGTTTGTACTACTTGGGGGAAAAGAGAGAGCTATTACATATCAAATAAGCTACACAACATCACTATTTATTTATTACATTGTGATATAATATTAGTTATATAAACAGTAAATTGCTACACTATGGTTTAACAAAAAACTATATACGTGATTAAATGCTAAAGCAAATGTCATAAATTGATACTGCTGCTAAGCTGCATTATGGTTGAAAATAAAATGTATATTTTTATAACTGTGGCTATTTATTTGTTCCTTACCATTCTAAGAAATGTTATAAGTATATTTTAAATTATTTTATAATGTCTATTTTATGTAGATCTAGGATTGAATATAATAATAGGCTACTTACAATAATATGATGGAAATGAAACTCGAAATTATTTCTGCATGTACGAATAGAAAAGAAAGCTAAACTATTACTCTATAATCTATAATAATGATATTACATAATATACTGCCTATAATCTGCTCTTCATAACATTATGTCTATAAGGGATTTTGTGAATTTAGGTATTAGTAGTACCGAATCTTTCACCTCTCACATAGCTCCACAGATTTTCTGATTTAACATTCGAACCTCTTTTGCAAATTTCGTCCTTTTCTTCAGGGTATAACCCCATGTGTCGTCCGAAGATTCCACTTTCGCTTAAATAGGGATTCATCACGATGTATCTGCCGTTTTCATCTAGTTTCTTGAGTTTCTTGAGCCTTCGCTATTCATCAAAATTACAAAAAATGAGTAAAGTTGTTTTATTTTAGAGAGTGTAAAACCGTTTTTACTGTAGTGGTATGGTAATTATTAATCATAAGAATGTAGGTCCTTACCATCATTCTCTCCTTAAATTCTGCAATAATTACCAAATGCTCTAGAGGATCTCCAATTAAATTAGGAACCGTAATTATAGGTGTGTCTGTTTCCTGCTGTATAATTTCCAACGCTGTGGCCAATTCCTCTGATCCTCTATTTTCACGGAGCATGTGAATAGTTCTCTAGAAAACAAATATTTCGATAAGAGCATTTAGCATTACATATTACATACCACAAGCACACCGCCCATTTTCACAAATTTTCACCTTTTACTGTGAAAACCAAGTATGTATGTAGGCAGAACTTTAGAATGTCATGAATACAATATGCTAATCAATTCATTGTGTCTAGAAAGCTATTTCGTTAAGTAAAATATAAAAATTATATGGTATACTTCAAAAAAAATTACTTACGGATTTCGTATACTCATCTTCTACATGCATCGGAGTAAGATTACCGAAGCCCGAAAGAGAATCTTGAGGCCGGGTACTGTAGCCACAGTATAATTCCATCCTATTAAAGCATTGCATTTTAGAATTGCTGAATTTGATAAACTCTTCTTGGGCTTGTGACAATATAGGTGCCATCGCCAGTTCATCCCGAATGTCTTGTCTCAAAAACGTCAGAGCTACTCTTGGGTCTTTTGTGCTTTCTAACACTTTTCTTTCCAAAGCAGCAATACCGAACTACAAAATGTTTAAAAACTGAAGTTAAAATATTTTTTGTACGAATACAGTTTATTAGTATATAATAGTATGATAATGAATGAAGATTACGTTTTCACTGAGAAGGCAGTAATTAAAAGCTTCACAAGCATGTAAGCATTCTAAAATGAAATTAACTTCCTCTTCATAAGGACTACCAGCGATTTCATTTTTCCATTTGAAGAATTCTTCCAAATTTCGAATGTCCATTTGTATTTTGCAGCGATTTTTATATGGCTGTTTCTTGTACATCAAATACAACAGAAAGAATCCTCCAAGTTTCCTTTTCGCTCTCATTTTAGCATAAACATCGCAGTCAACCCTCCCCATATCTATTTAGAAAATGTAAAGTTGCTATCACTTTTTCAAATACAATGAGAAGATACTTTAGGATCTTTTTATTGCTACTCATCTTGCCATTTTCATCCAAGGGATATAACCACAATGATTTTGCACAGTTGAATACGATATTGCAGGCTGTTTTGTAGTGCATATCTCTTGTTATTCCTGCACTGATTGTGCTAGAAAATTAAACAAGTAAAGTACAAAATTGTATAAAAATGGAAACAATTAATATTTTGGCCAAAGATGTGCAATAATTTAGTTAGTTGAGAATTGTTGAGTCCAATGATTTCACTTACCATTGCAAAATTGTAGTGATCTGTTGCTTTCTGCAGCAGGCAGCGAATTCAGCGAAACTCCATCCGATACCGTCCAATTGTGAGAACAATAGTAGTAAGTTCTCAAAATCACTGAAAATACCCGCCCATAGTCGAGCCCAATTTTTCGGACGACCCACAAAAACCATTTCGCTTAAGAAAGCTTAATTTACTTAGTCAAAAATTCAACTAATAGAAACTTTTCGACTTCCAGAACTTTTCAAAGAAATATCTGGTAAAACTTTCGATGTTACAGACAATAATATTATTGCGTTCATCTGAACTGAACTACATCCTATAGACTAAGGGACTATTTAGTAGTACTGCGGGAACTATTCCAATGGGCAAAATGGATGGTCTTCTACCTAATTCCCTGAGGAATTTAGTTAGTTGCATTGCAGATAAGGGTCCCATCGATTGGTATATCAATATTATAGGGCAATGAATGGAAAATAGAACAAAGCTCAATACTGTTGAAAAGATAGCTAATCTAATCTTTATCAATTCTTCCAAGAATTCCATGAACCCTAACTCAAGCAACTATACTTACTACGTACTACACTACAGAAGATATATTATATACAGCTATAGATACAGAGTTTCGAACAATTAAATAAGTACTCTTTACATACATTTATTTTGCTCTATTCTAAGCTCTGTTGTAAGTAAGATTTGCATATGGAAAACAGTCATATATTGTACAGATTTAGATTAAGGTACTT
>JABASH010004247.1:0-14487 GCA_019776445.1 Tomocerus maximus | reverse complement strand
TGCAGATTTGGAAGAAATCTTGTTTGTTCCACGACAGGGTGATGTCCCATTGTGACCCTTACCTAAGGATTATTTAATATTTATAGCATACCCATGCATACCTCATCGTATTCTTAGCTCTGGATTTATACTGTAAGCGATACGTGTAATTATTTTCAATTACCGTTGGTTATCTCGTCCGTTTCGGGGCAATCATATTCTAAATCCGGTTTCCGAAGCTTGGTTTGATACAAATCCATATACTTGTCTAGTAATAGCATGGACGAAGATTCACGTGTTATTTTCAGTTCAATTTCTATCAGCCCTTCAAAGGCTTCAAGCATTTCTACCTCTGGCTTTTCTGACATATCTAAATAAATAAATGTCTGTCGAAGCAAAGGCTGAACTTGATTTTTTGTCAATGAATTTACCAAAAGTGATAGAGGGGTTAGCGAGGATTAGTAATGTGCGAGAGGCCGTTATCAGATCCTTCGCAAATAATACGAACAACAGAATATTTTAGATTTTAAAACTCTTTTGGGATAATGCTTCATTATATTATTATAATAAAAGTTAATTGTCATGCCGATTTCTACATAGTCATAGCCACAGTCATAATTTAGTACTTAGAACAAGTATATAACGATTTAAATATTATACTATCCGTGTACATGATCATCATCATTCAGCAGGATCTCTAGTATCTCATTATAAGATGAGGCAATTAAAAAGAGGGATATCACAACGGGACATGTACTGGGTACGTGTTATCTGTTATGCGGTTATTGTACTTGTAATAAGGCTTTAGCATCCGCTTATTATGCTCTTTTACATATTGTAACGAAACTCAAGCATATTCCTACAAAATGAGGATGTATATGTGATGCGATCTGTAGAAAATCCAAACAAGTATACACACAATCTGGATATACAAACATAACATTTGTGCAACTCATATATGTGGAAAACATTAGAGAGGTCCTGACACGACTGCCTCCTCTCGACTGAAGATGCATAAGAGTGTACAGCATTTAAGATATTTTGTGAGGGACAACAATTTCTTTATTCAACTGTGAATTCATTGGTTCATAATTTTACATAATAAGTTACAATTATATTGGTGACCAAACTTTTTCTGTGAATACATTTACACGGTGAAGTTCAAAGAACCATTTTTAAATTCTCACTACACTATTGTTAAAATGTATCGATATGTATTGCTAAATTACATAGTTCGTTCGTTGTGACTGTGTAAATAGAATCAGTTGACTTTTGTGACAAAAAATGACCTTGAACTTGTCTCAAGTTGGAATGAGAGCTTTTAGTCCCTTCTCAAAATGCCCTGTTACAAGTAAACACAAACTAAGTTCACTTATGAGTCTACTAATTCCACACAATCACTTTTTTGAACATTATTTTTCTACGGCTAAAAACGATAAAAGGGAAAATGAAAGTCTCATTAACAGTGAACAAACTAAATTGGAAGAGTTACTTCAATCTGGACAAAAGAACAAACTGGAATTAGGCGGATATTTTGTGAATTATATCAAAGCTGGTCATGGTCCACACGTTGTGTTCTGCTTCCCTGGAGTTTTGGGTACATTTTCAAAGGAATTTCTACATTTCTGTTTTCAATTTCATTAAAATTATAAATTCATTATGCACTCTACCCGTTTAATAAAAGTCATTAAAAATCGTACTTATATTATTTAAGAAAAAGCTAAAAGTTTGAGAAAATCGTGTTTTTGTATACGAAATCATCCAAACCGGTAATAATAAACGGTTAATAAAGCTCTATATGTATGTATATAATACAACAATAATAGTATAATAAATCACTAAGAAAAAATATCATTTTTTATTTAGTTATTACTACCTACTATATTTAATTCATAATGAATTTTTTGGTAATTATCGGTTTACCGAGCCCTTATTGCCATTTACTGAGAAAGCTTTCGGTAATGGATGCCCTAATATTATAGGCTAAACCGCTAGAAGGGACACCATGATTTCACGATTGCATGATTTACCTTGATATGCGAATATTATATTTGTAACTCATTCTCAGCATTGTATGTACATTCTAGAGAGAATTCTACAGAAGTACAGATACTACTCTATTAAATGTATTTAATTTATATTTGAGATCAGGTGCAATGAGAATCCAGCTACGACATCAAATTCTTAATTTTGACAGAGAAAAGTTTACATTGTATTCTTGGGACCAACCTGGATACGGGTTTAGTAGGCCGCCTGCAAGAATCTTCACCGACGATTCTCTCCAAGAAGATGCCGATTATGCTGTTCAACTAATGAAGGTACCTCAAACTACTTAACTGTAGTTAAGCAATTACTTTCTCAAAAACTGCAATACTACTATCTGCTATAATTGTTCTAAAAACTAATAAAATTTTCGTTGTACCTATGCTAGGCATTCGGTCATGACAAATACTCCGTGATGGGTAATACTCTTTTTCATGTAGTTATAAATTTTCTTCCAAAATAACCAAGCCTAAGGAAAACATAATGTAGTCAAAGATTGCTAAAAGGTTGGAGCGGTGGAGGATGCAGTGCATTACTTCTCGCAATTCGGTATCCTGAAATTGTGAAAAAACTCATAGTTTGGGGAGCATTTTCTTTTGTGGATAGGAAAGATTCCGAAAATTTCAAATGTATTTTCTTATATACTATTGCTATAACCGAATTATAAATATATACTTGAATGAGTGTTAATAAGCATGTATATTTTTGTTTCCATTAGGGTATGGAGAAAATGAGTGGGGAGGGAGAATAAGAGATACTCTTGTAGAAGAATACGGGGAAAAGTTTTTCAGACAGCAATTTGCCATTTGGATGAATTTATTTGCTAGAATTTACACCAAACGAGGTGGAGAACTTTGTGCTAAGCAGTTATCCAAAATAAATTGTCCTACTTTGATCATTCATGGAACTGCAGATAAAATAGTTGATCCGTACCACGGACAATTTCTTCACGAACACATCGCTAATTCTAGGTAAAAAATAATTTTGTCAAATTACAATTTTAAAATTTTGCATGCAAAAATAATTTGTCATTCCTCTTGTAGACTACACATATGGGATGGCGGAAAGCATAACGTCCAACTCCGATATCCGACTCAATTTAACACATTAGTACAAGATTTTCTTGAAGAATAATTGTCTAGCAAACATTTACTGCCATAAAATTAATAAAGACAAGCCAAAATAAAGATTAAATTTTTAATAAAGTCATCATGCAAAATGTCTCATAAAGAACAATGATTGTCCTTGCATTAACATTTACTTAGTTTGATAATCAATTTTATGAGCAATTTTTGAAGGATACTTTCAATGCATGATAACAATATTACTAGATTGTCTATACTAGTGAGTCATGCAATCCTAAAATAATAGTTTTCATTCCTCAGGCACGTGAATGGGATTATATCCTAATTATACTTATCGCATTACTAAAAGAAGATATAGAATTATCAGTAGGATCTAATAGACGACTAACTTTTTTGGGCAGCAAGTCTGACAGGTATCTGCATGACGTAATATGATAATACGGTGCCTATGGTAAGTGTAGATAGGTAGGTACCGTAGGTATCTACATAATTGTATATTTAGTAAGAATATTCAGGAGAAGCATGATTCATAGGAAAGGCAAATGACTACATATTATGTGTGTGTGGACCGTATTCAAAGGTTCATGTGGTGCTGTCGCCTACTAAACAGCAACACCAGAAGGCAGTAACGAAAGAACATACTAAGTTTATGAAACGAACTGTGAAAACTAAACGCGAATATAAACTACCGATACTATGGAAGGCATTTCAAAACTATAATGTCAAAGTCCAAAAATTGTTGTGCATAAAAATAAACAATAATATAATTAATAGCTACAGTGTAGTGGATTTAGTTCTGTTTTCCATGAAGTGATTCTGGGAATTTTTCTGTTTTTTGCATAGTGAAATCGTAAACTTCTGTTGTATACTTAATAATCGACAAATCTGTGTGGAGATTAGTTCAAGTAAGCTAATGGTCTGTGCTGAGACTAAACATCACTCTTTTACATCATGAGTTCATAATATGCTGTTGATCAGACCGTTTGCAAACTGACAGGCTTAATAAATTACTCTGTAAGTGCAGAATGTGCAAAGGGTGTATATAGTTACTCTAATGGTCTATGCTAATTATTTGCACTAGTCATATAGCACGTAACTTATTCGGATTATACTCATGACAGAAGAGATAATATTATTACCTATGTAATACACCAATGGGCTTATTCATCAGTATATTTTCATGCTCTGAGTCATCGTGGCACAAGGAGAGGCTTAAGAAGGCAACTATCTTTTATACAGTATCGCAAAATATACTTACGCAGGTGAACTTGTCTCTTGCTAACAATAATAAATATTGTGATGAAAAAATACGCTAAGCATGTATTTTCGTGCTGAAGTTCTTTAGCTTTAAATAGCAAATAGCATTGTAATTACAATGCTATTTGCAGGGAAGTTGTGCGCAAAGTAATGCAGACAGTATTGCATGGTATTGCATGAGGAAGATAGTAGTAAAGATAAATATATTCGCAATCTGACTAAAGCAAACAGTGTTCTATGTCCTCTTGTGCTTAATGTCAACAAATGTTATCTGCCGGTGTTTTAATATCGATGGCCATACATAAATGGACCTTCCATGAGTGTACAAGATTCGCTCATTACATTCAAATGAAACTGTAAAAGTAAAACCATAAAACTAAGAGTGGTATGGAGTGATTATGTCATATCCTAAAAGTTCTCATCTGCAGATTTATTTCCTTTAATTACCATAACCCATTTTTGAGGTCATCACAACACAAATGTATGAGTTGCATTGATTTGGAATCAAATCCACAGTATACTCATGCACACAGTATGGATAACACACTGTAGGTATACAAAGTATAAAACAAGGCTATTTATTGCACAACAATTGGAATAACTGAAAAAAGCAAGTCATTTTTTACATAGACTACAAAACAAAGTGCGGGTTAATTAGCGTATCTGTTGTTCTCTCTGTCTGACTAAAATAGTCATGATGTGAAATATTCACCCAACTGTTCGTCCTATTCTTCAAGTCATATTCATTACATGACATTCAGTTTGTGATAGAATATTTCATACATGAACTGTGAATGAATACACAAGTGTCACTTGTACATATTATACTCATATGTGACTAGTCCTTGACGATTTGTTTTGTTGATACTCAAATTGGCAAGCAAAAAATTAGCATGTCTTCTCATCAGAACAAGAATCGTGTTAAAACAGTACTTTTTGCAATTACTCTGTTGTATATGTGGCAATGCTCAGATACAATACCACAAGTACGTCAGGACGGTGATAGGTCTGTGATTAACACACAATTTTCGAATACACTTTACAAACATTATGTCGGATGTTTTTCGAAAAGGATTTTGGATAAAATTGTGACGGAAATGATGCCTAAGTTTATTTTGTACAAACCACTGCTTATTCAAGAACAATGCTTCAGTTCCTGCCAGGTAATTCACTGAAAAAGAATACTCCAATTTAAATGAACATTCGAATATGTTTATAATTGAGATGATTTTGTAATTTCAGTCCTATTTTGAGGATTTTCCTAGGTCAGTGGTAAACTTAATTGCAATTCAGTATCACGTTTGCATATGTATCCCTGTTTTTGAAGGACCCATCCTCCTTTATAAAGTTACTGAATCTCATTGCGATTTGAAAAGTGATTCAGAACACGTCCTCTATGTCGGAGGGACAAATTCCTTGTCATTATACACAAAAGATATAGAAGATTATGAATCGTTTTTTCTCCTTCAAAAGAATTTATTCGAAGTAAGGCGGGTGACTGAAGTGAGTCTACAGGAAAATGTGGAAGAGAATCCTTATCCTATTGCATCTTTTCAAGACCTTATTCAGCCTTGTCCGAATGAGCAATGTACTCTTCGTATTAACATTGAGGGGGAGATATGCAAAGTTACCTTTAATAAAACTTATCGATGGCAATCCCTTGATACTCCAAAGGCTGTATCACCATTCTTGGAACAGTACCTCCCAAAATCAATGGAGAATCCTTTCCTCTGCTTACAGTACTGCTCGAAGTTTTTTGAAAACAGAAACATCCAGGGGCATCGAATACCAAAGTATTCCATTCAATCAACTACGTATTGGGTGTCACCTTTGCAAGAACCAATTGAACTTTGTCATTGTACTGACATATTGGAAGAATCTTATCCAGTAGCCATAGAAAAATGCATAAGATGTCCGAATTCTTGGAATGAAAAACAGCGATATTGCGAATCTTTTGATTTCCGGCACAGGATTTACGATAATAGTGCAAGAACCAGAAGAAGCACTACAATTGTTCCGGAAGATTTTACTGCCCCCGAGGATTTCCTCACACCCAATAATAATAGGAGTGCTGGGCAATTATCTCAGACAAATAACACAATAACATTATGTTCTGAAGAAAATCAATGTAAAGCTAAAGATAGTTATGGTAGGGAATGGCAAGCCTGTCCGCGAGAGACGGCAAGTGCAGGTTGTCCAACAACATCCGAACCGGGTGGAAAATCCTTCTGGCAATGTTCCTCAAATGGAACTTTCATTGGAGAAGCGCCTGACTTTGATAATTGTACTAGTCAAGATTTACTAAAAATTGAAACAAATTACAATAAGGTGACTTATTTTCTGAACTTTGTAGCAAATAAGTATTCAATGCAAATATTAATAGCTTCATTTCATGACTAATACTTATTAAAGATAAGGAATTCGATTGTAATAATATTTGGTTTTCATTTCAGACTGAATTCGGGTCAAATTCTCCTAAGAAGGACAGGGAAGTTTTGATACAATTACGGAACTTGGTGACAACTCAGCAAGGTCCGCAACCTCAGCCACAATCAGGAGATTCAAAGGGAGCAAAATACTTTGGTCATGATATAGAGAAAATCAATGATATTGTTCAAAATGCGGTTCGTTCTCCGAGTGAAAATTTTGCCCAGCGGGACAGTAAAACTACAGAAGCCATTGAAGTACTGGGAAATCTTATTGCGACAAGTGGGCCATGGAGGCAGTTGGATCCTGTGAGTTGTACAAGTTTTTCTTAAAAAATTCTGTAAATAAGCTTCCTTCTGGAAGGATTACGGCAAAGTAAATATTTATATATTTAATATATTTAAATAAAACAAGCAATATTAAAAATATTTTAGAGAAGCAGATCGACAACTGTGACGAATTTGTTTGCCTCAGTAGAGAATACGTTATTCCACTTCGCAGAGGAGAGCAATAATGAAATATCTAACCAGGCAAAAAATGGATTTTACAGAAAACGTGTGAACCCCATAGCTAGGGACCCCAATGGATTTGTAGTAACTCTAGGTGCAAGAAAAAAAGCTGCACGCGAAAATATCAAGTTCCCCGCAGAATCCGATTCTTCGTACATAAAAATACCCGAGAATCCCCGACTTCAACAGCAAGAATTAAGATTTGTGGGTATGATAATGGAGTCCAAATACGTGAACAACCTCACTGCACCTAATTTCAAGCAGTAATCCGATACATTTAATGAACAATTTTAATACACAGTGTACTGTGATAATAGGTATCTGTAATGTATGTGCTTGCAATTTATTTTTTCAATACAGGCCCAACAAAAACCAAAGTTCTGCCAAAAGATTTAACGGAAAAATTATTTCCTTAACCTTTGAAAACAAAGATATTAGCCGACTAGCAACAGGTATACATCTTTTATGGCAGAGGCACATCAAAATGTCTGTAGATATACAGTGGCAATTTAAAAATATTTTGTTCAGAAAATGGTGTTCAGGTTAAGTTTGCTCATGAAGTAAAGGCCATAGGATCCACACGGAGTGATTTCAGACGGCAATTACACCCAGGAGAGGAAAGAAAATATGTTCTTGGTGAAACAAAATGTGCCTACTGGGACACAAATTCGCTGTAAGAAAAGATTGACCGACGAATTTCAAATTATTATATGACCTTTCCGAATTTGATATATCTTCAAATGTTTTTGCAGTTTATGGTCGACGGATGGCTGCAGGAAACTGGAGGACCCATCTAATTCTGAAGAAACAGTTTGTGAGTGTAACCACTTGACTGCTTTTGCAGTTTTGACTGATGTACATGGTTACGTTGTGAGTGGCTATAACCTTACTTGATAACCTTATAGTTATCGACGAAATTAATATTGTACCAATTTATTTGCAGGGGAAAGACAAAGGCTTAGAGATCATCACACTTATCTTGTGTCCATTGTCGATAGTTTGTCTGATTGCTACGATTGTAATACTGTCGAGGATGAAAGTTTTGCATGGAGAACGAACAACGATTACTAAACATCTCTGTGTGAATTTGATAATTGGGAATATCCTTCTCCTTCTGCTTGTCGACCGCAACTACTTCTTTTTATCACAGGTGAAAACAGAAGTACCTTAAAAACAATGTATCTATTCTTATTATTGATTACTCAATCTAAAATCTAAGGAATTTTACAGATTGGCTGTACAGTAGTTGGAATAATAACTCATTACATGTTTCTCGCTGCATTTGGTTGGATGGCTGTTCAAGGATTGTATTTGTATCGAATGATTGTCCTTATTTTTGACTCGGGAAAAAATTATATGCCCTTGTATACGATCGGAGCTTATTGCTTCCCTCTTATTCCGATTGTTTTGACTGCTGGAATCGGCTACGGCGTTGGAGATCAACCCTATGGAGGAGAGATGTAGTAAGAAAGATATATTCAAATCTTATTACATCGCATAATTGCATGGAAATTAATTGGGATATAATTCTAGATGTTTTGGCTCTAATCACATGCATTATTTTTACTAGCTGTTGGTTAAATGGAGATTACATCTGGGCATTTATGGGACCGGTGGCTGTTATTTTATTTGTAAGTTCGCTTTTTACTATTTCAAGCAGCGTATATAAATCAGCGAAAGAATTCACATGTAATCTAAAATTGTAATGATCAGGGGAATTTTATCGTGATGGTATTAACAATGCGAACGGTCAGCAAGCAACAAAGTTCCAAATTCAGAAGTCACAATCAAATCAAATCTAACAGGTCAAACATAAATTCACTATAGATTAAAACTTTTAAGACTTATTTGTTACAACATCTAAAATGTAACAGGAAATGGATACAAGGATGTTGTGCCATATCGGTATTATTAGGACTTACTTGGATTACGGCGTTTTTTACACTTTTGGATGATCCGTCATTTCATTTCTTTTCGTACATCTTTACAATTGCAAATTCGTCACAGGTAGAAGTAAATAATTTAACTGTGATAAATATCTACTAAATGTATGAAGCATTTTCAATTTGGTTTGGTGCAGGGTGTCTTTATTCTCATATTTTACTGTCTCCTCCATGAAAAAGTGAAACCATTAGTTTTGGATAAAATGGGAATTGTTGGAAGTGTTTTCTCAAAGAAGAAAGGCTCATCTTCCTCTGCCACATTTAGCAAGCGGACTTCTTCCACAAAATTACCTGACGGACATTCTCGCACAGAAACGGTACAATGACATTTAAACGATAAATATATCAGTAAGGTATAATTGGGGTCGGGATTTTCAATCTATAGTGTTTGATGCAGGAAAATCAGTCGCAGAGTGAAGGTATCTGTCCAGTGGTTGAAGAAGACGAAACGGAAGATGCGGATGAAAACAGCCAAGAAACATTGCAGCTAAGTCAATATAATGAAGATCTAAATCGTCCAGAAGAGTTTCCCCGCAGAGCATTAAGTGTCGTGTTGGAAGCCAAGTCTGAGACTGAAAGCGAAGAAAGTGAAAATGATCTTTTATCTGACACCAGACAACCACGGGCTAAACCCAGACGACAGAGACGAATCGAAGAAGAAAATGAAAGCGAAGATAGCGAGCAAGATAAGTCGACTGAATTTGAACAAGGTGAGCATCCAGAGCCCAAAAGGAGACAAAGACGCTTTAAAGGCCCACCTTACATGGACGAATTATTGGAATCCAATCTGTACTTGCGATTTAGCAAAATTGATGCCGAGAGAGACGAATGATTTTCTACCAAAAAATTGCCAATAGATTCCAGAGGCAGTTATATAGCTATTAATAGTTAAGTTCAATAAATAGTAGAAGAGCCTAAATAATTGTTGTTAAATCTGTTCCTAATCCCAATGTGTTTCATGGTTACTCATGACTTATTCATATGCATGTACGTGTGTTTGTGTATTAAGTTAATAGATAGTACAATTAAGTAGTAATGAATGCAATAATTTGGCAATAATGTGACCGACTGAGATTTTGCCGACATAGTTTCTTGTCTTTATTATAGTTTGTTTATCACGTGTAATAAAATTCGTTGACTTGTCTTTTAATAACCTCGTTGGATTATAAATTAAAGATTAACATGTTTGAAAGCAAAAACAGCTACACAACAGACGCTAAAATGTACATACATAACTAATTAGCAGTACATTGATTATCTTGTAGTACATTTATTTATATCTGTAGATTATAGGAATATATCAGAGCTAGTAACATTAATTTAAGCATAGGAATATCATATTGATGTCTGCACTGCACATTCATATTTCAATTCTTTCCCAACTAGATTCAACAACTGGATTAGACTTTCCCATCGCCTACTAACAATACGTAGATATACATTGCTTCCTTATATACAGTACAATAACAAGTCCAATTCTTTGTGAAAACATTTACATGTACGTACATTCCCTAATCACTTAAATACAATATAAAAGGATATATACATAGAACGCAGACACAGATACGTCCTTAATTTGCTACATTAATTGCCTATACATTATAACACCTTTATCCAAATTACACATTTGCTTCCTTCCTCCCTTTAAATTACTTACATTGCATATTGTAGCTCTAGCTGTCTCTCACTTACTCAATTCTATCACTATCACACAGGTAAATCAATGTAACAGGAATCCAAAATAAACTTTTACGGTACAGCACTAATAACAAACCAAAACACCTAATCAAACTTAATTGGTTATATAAATTTTACCAAATGAAAATAATGCAGATCAATTAATCCATGTTTATCATAAAATCCCTAAAATTAATGTCATCTTTTTACTGACAAAATAATTCTTCATAATTTGCATATAAATACTATTTAAAACATAAATGCAGACAGTATATTAATAATAAGGTACTTTGCTACACACGAATGGCACATTGAAAGCTTTCAGTTTAATAACAGGACAAAATGTGCACTAGACAATTAGGTATGACACATTTATAATGACAAAGGTGATTAGGTACGTTATTAAAGTTAGGTACTGTACATAATGCAAACATTTAAGCAATAATATCATTAAATGCGATTAACAGATATGCACTTAATTCTACTAGTAGACCAGCACAAGTATAACAACAACGATGGATTTTAAGATTTGAATAGAAGTGAAATGAAGTATATACAACGACGAGAAAAGGTAAATATGTGAAATAGAACTTGTTCATTGACTTATTGTTAATATCATCCAATATTATTAAACTTCCTTGTTAAAAGTATATTTTCCAATTAATGTATTTTGTGTAATACAGAGAACTTTGTTGAGTTATACCCTTTTTCCTCCTTTTGGTTTCAGATAGTACGTAATATTATATTATTCACATTTCACAGTGTTTTTCCTATTTATCTATCTAGCGCAGCTTTACATACAGAGTCTATAAAAGTTTTCTAATACACTGCATTCACTTTAAAGTTTAGGAAGTCCTTTCTGACCTGAAAATATTATCAAGTACCCTCCAAAGCAAAACCGGTTCAAATTAGTAACATATACACACTTTCGCCACATTTGAAATACTAGCAACAACTAAGAAAACATTTACTTAAGCAGATTTGTCAGCATCTTTCCTCGTGTCTAAGGTACAAACTAATAATCCATGCCAGCAGGTTATCTTTGATTTGCATTATATCATCATTACAGAGAATAGATCAACTATATCAAGCCTGACAAACACTCTTCATCTATCTTTTCACCATTTTGGAATGTAATGAGCTATCTTTAAGACAGTTCAGTTTTTGACTTGATTTTTGTGGGTGGGTCATTTTTCTTAATCCATAAAGAATAATTCACTAGCATTTCTCCCAACTGACTCCCTCCACGGACTATTATTGATTATACATATATTACTTCTGCTATCAATATTCATAGCTGATGCTTTCTCTATGGCTAAATGCATTTTACATTAAAACTATTCACTTACAGGTTGGTACTTGGATTCATATTGAACAAATTTTGCCTACTGCCTAAGGGTCAAAGGTTTTCTAATGCTTAGAAATTTCCTCACCCGCCCTCTTTCCACAGGTACTGGTTGGCTATCATGATATTAATTATTGATATCTATGCATGCAAGACTGAACCTAAAATATCCAAGGCTCTCTACACATTTACAAACAGGGAATTGTCATACTACATGTAAATATACACGCGATACTAAAACTTGTATTTGCTGTTCGATTATTTGGATTTGTAATTAGTTAGTAATTAGCTCGGTCTCATAAGTCAACAACTTCAGTTTCTAGAACATCTAGCCTATTTAAAAACTTATTTTAATTGTACTTGAATACAAATACTTCTAGTCTAACACCATTCCATTTGATAGTTAGGTATAGTATTCTATGTATTTAGTCAGTGTAGTAATTACATTCATCAGTAAAGGTAGTTAGTTGTCATGTCAGGAGAAAAGACTTCACGACAGAGTGAAAGTCATAGCTCGTCATTCTACCATGTTTTCTAATTTAGTACGTGCGATTAGACATCTAATTCCTGTGATCTGCACGACAGCAGTGCCTAGCTTTATGCACAACTTTTCCTACTGCACACAAATATCAAATCTTAAGTAAATGCAATAGTAGATAGATAGATTCGATATTTTCACTCCTACCCACTACGCTATTTTACATTTACATTGTACAGACAGATACGTTAAAGTTAACACATTGTACGATCTTATTTATACAAAGAGTCACAGAATTATAGGAACACCAAAATTCTATTCTGTTTTACATATATGTTGTATATCCTACCTACTTATGGCTGTACGCACGCGACCTATCTAATAATGTATCCCTAATTGATTTGTCTATTTGATGTTGATCACCAACTTAAGTGTAGATAGAACATAAGTATATCTGTTGTTCTCCAATAGCTCGTTTTTCCGTGAGTGGAAGATTTGCTGGCATGTAACGAATGTAAATATCTGTACATATATGGCAATAACTGCAATTTAAGGTGTTTTTCTTCTTTCGTATAGTATTTATGTTAGTCCTAGTAAATATCAGTATCAATTAATTAAGAGGGCGGACCTTCTTCAGATTTATAACTCCTTCAGTTATTATTTTTATGAAATGTTTTTGCACAATCTCACAAATATTATTAGTTTGGAGGAGAGCTTGTGGAAATATTATTCGTACAATGCACGTACAATGCATGTATTTTCAACGATCAGAAATTGAACTCCCTTATTCTACAACTAAATTTCTTTTTCCTAACTCTAAACAACAGCATAACACCACAATATGCAATTTACGTAGTAGTTTTAATAATCTCAATACTATTATGGACAATTTAATGTCCACAATTCACGCTCTGTAAGTATAGGTATACATAACTAACTTCTTAACACATTCAACCTAAGTAATTACATTTTAAATGAAAAGGTTAACAAGAGTAGTTACATAACTGTTCTTACGCTCGTATGTATTACTTGGCTCTAACTTACACACTGGAAACTATACATTAACTATTTGACATACATCTTCCCCGTTTCATCTTTAACATCTTAAACTTATGTATTTATAGTAACATAATAAAATCCTTAAGTAATGTAGATACTAACGAGAAATGTAGTTATATGCATACATAATATTTTTTAGAATAATGGAGTTGATTGTGTCGTTGAGGTCAGTAGGTAATATTCAGTCAGGATTTAGCTCCGTTATACTTAACATTATACTTACACGTACCAATTATAGCACTTAAATTAACAACAACTGTAAGTTTATAATAATAGTGTATCTATCTAATATTACACGATAATATACAATGTTTATGCAAACAAGACCCATCCATAATTTATAAATGTGCACTCTAATTTTCTACACATAGTAGTAGTATCTGCGATAGTTGCACATTTGCATATTCTATTGTGTCATCATTCACTATTATATTCTCTTAGATGTCAATTGGCTTCATTTTCATTGACTTTTCTAGACTTAGGTATGTAACAACACATAATATATAATAGTAGTTAACTCTATACAGTAAATATTTACATCATTATAGCGAGTACAATAAGTATTAGATTAATCCATATTTATATTTAATACGTTGACGTATATGCAACATGTTACATATAGATTTTAGGTATGCGAACAGGTAATATTCACCTTCATTTGAGTATAATATGCGTTATTTATAAC